>DWGJ01001156.1:0-21817 GCA_018246895.1 Aspitha aspitha aspitha
GATGTGGGACCCTTGTTTTTAATGTCAGCTATAAATACCCATTGGGCAAAAAAACCACGTTGTGGTACCCTGGGTACAGCTCAGTTACTCATTGACCCGTCATTGAATTATTGAGAGGTGGTGAACATTAGGCAGGAACATTTTTTGCGAGTCCCTAAATTATTTGAGAGAATTATAGAAAAGAGATCAGTTCATCACAACTGTTACGTAAATAAAAATGACGTAATACTATATTTCGTGGTAAATTCATTTAGATCTTGGCAAATTTTTATTTTGAGCCCTCATGAGCAATAATAGAATTTAGTCGGCTGTAGCATATCTTGCTATTTGCTTAAACCGCCTGAAAAACGGAGCACAACAAATCAGCGTGTTCAGTCAAGACCAGATATTATCTCAACACTTTAATACAACTGTAACAAAAAGAACCTTTATCTGAGCAACTTTTCTTTTTTACGAGCGCTAATGGCGTTGTTCTAAAATGAAAATCGAGAGCTGACTGTACGTTATGCATTCAGTTAAAAAAAAACGCCGCGACTCTTTTGTATTGTTGTTGAGCGCAGATAAAAGCGGAACGTTCGTTTATCGTGTTCAATAATTAACGCTGACTTTTCATTTTAAAGCAAACACGTTTGTTTTACTTGGTATTGATCATATTTTAAACATGGAATACTCTTTTGTTAACAGAACAGCAAACGGTTACGCAGACCACCTGCATTTAGCGGTGTAAAGTAAACGAACAATTGTGCTCAATCACAGGTAGGATTACTTTCTACCCAAGACGCGATACACTAAGTTCCTACGCCTTTGAAATTTGAATATCGAAATTGAAATATTACAATGCCATCACTACTTTACTTTTATATAATTAAGTGAGCAAACCCGTACTAACGGCTGGTATTTCAGAAGCGAACCATGAGAGAAGTATCATTTTCAACATAAAGGTATAAATGGACAGTTTAACAGTAAATTATTAACATTGTATACCTAATGCGTGCCGAACGTTTAAGAGATTTCCGTTACTATGTTCTTCCAGCGTAGAATGTACTCGCACCATTCACTACGAATGGATTGTCTACGAAATTCGATTTAGTAAATAACGTCAATTAAACTTTGTGATTGCGTACTTTATAATTTGTTGTTTTTTACAACAGAAGTGAGAATTTTGAATGCTAATTTTAATAGAATATTTTGTAGCAGTAGTATATAGGGGTTCCCACAAACCGTAATATCGTAATGAAATGGCCAAGCAATAACCACAACGTCAATGCACGGGTCGCGCAGTCTCGCCCTGGCCGCCATTAATCAGAGGTACCGACCTCAACCGCACGGTGTGTAAGGCTTTTTATATTAATGTTTTTTTTTTGATGTATGGGAGTAATTTATAACGTATAGTTTTGGAAACTCCTGAAAGATCTGCGTACGGTCTGATCGGAAAATTAGAACAAACGAAGGTGTAAATAAGCAACAATAATTTTTTTACAAATGCACAAATATCCGTTATTAATATATATATTTAATCACAAAATAATCTCATCATTATCGGAGTATATTGGCCTAAAATCATTACACTGGCCCAAATTATAATATTCATATAATTTAGTCGAATATAACCAAACGAAATAAATTAATAAAATGCAAACAAGGCGAACTTATAACTTAGTTCTAGATGACAATAGTACGTAACGTTATAAGTATTAAGTAAAATAACGTTTGTAGGTTCGAAGCGTACGCTCTCATTAATCAGCCGTAGACCCCAGTCGCATGCTGCGTCATCCGTGAGGCATTACGCATTTCTGGCATGTGTGAACACCATCCTTCAGGAGAAAACGTCACGCAAATATTAGAGGCCGTAAACAAATCTTCCTGATATAAAAAATGACATTTGCGTTCACGAAGAAACATAAATAATAAACGGAAGGAAATCGCCGCAGTTGTCGCTTCCTTCACAAACGAAATCCTTATTGAAATTTGTTCGAGACTGTAATATTTTTCACATCGCCACGAATGAACCGATAGCTAAGGAAAGATACAGTTGATATTGTTGGTAGAACAGTCTGCTTTCATTTCGAACGAACGTATTAGAAATAAATACAACAATGTTCGTAGGCCGGTGTGGGTTCTCATTAATCAGCCACGGACCCAGAGCCTGATGTTGCGTCATCCTTGATGTATTACGTATTTATATCACGATTGTACATACGAGTATGAGGGCCAATCTTTAAGATATATGTGAACGGAAAAATTTATAATGAAAAAAACTTCAAGGAAAATATGTATGAAACCGAATCCCTTTACTTTATTTTGACGGGAAACGAAAATTAATGCGGCCCGTAGAATCGAAAACTTTTATATTAATAATTTTAAGATGTGAAGAGTGTCTCAATACCCAAATGTGCGAAATTATTTAAATTTTTACCTTCGGGAGTAGACTAACATTATAGGCGCATCCACCGTGCGAGAAATGGGGACAGATTTAAACAACGGATAGCCAACCGTCATTAGTTGGAGAAGCATTCAAAGAAGAAGAATTTTTACCCTTCAACTATACATAAGCATCACGCAAAAACAACAAACTCTGATATTGGTGATCCTATTGTTTTCCATGAGCCCGTGAAAGGTTTAGCTATGCATCTGTGATTGAATGCAGATGCTAATTTAGGGAATGAAAGGTTTCCTCCGAATATTTGTAGAACGCCATAATGTTATAATTCCTAACCAAATATAGTTACACAATAACAATCCCAAAAAACGTTAGCTCCCTTTTCATTAACGTTCACATCTAATCTAAAAACATGGCCATTCGTATAAATCCCCAGCTGTATTGATTGGCACATA
This sequence comes from Aspitha aspitha aspitha, assembly GCA_018246895.1. Taxonomy (NCBI): domain Eukaryota; kingdom Metazoa; phylum Arthropoda; class Insecta; order Lepidoptera; family Hesperiidae; genus Aspitha; species Aspitha aspitha. The sequence goes on from DWGJ01001156.1 coordinate 2,836, forward strand.
TTACAAATCCCCTCTAATATTTGATGGGGCAAAAATGTAGCTATTAGAGAAAATCGGGCGTGACGTCATTATGTAGCATATGCTCACCTCGACGCCGACCCCAACGAAATAGAACTGCGCCCTTTGTGAAACGAAATGAATATATATATATATTTTTATAATAATACATTATGGGAATGGTAATTTAAGCAGATGGCTCTTTAGAATATCGGATTTAATTTTGTTCAAAAGCGGCTTGTGATTACAGAAATGTTGATTCTGCCATTTCGGTTTTCACATGACTTGTTTAAAAGTAATCTATACTAATATTATAAAGCTAAAGAGTTTGTTTGGTTGAACCCGCTAAAATCAGGAACTACTGGTTCGAATTGATAAATTATTTATATGTTGGATAGTCCATTTATTGAGGAAGGCTATAGGCTATATAACAACACGCTATGACTAATAGGAGTGGAGCAGCAATGACAAATGTTGCAAAAACGGAAACGTATTGATTTCCACGCGGGCGAAGCTGCGGGCACAGTTAGTTATATATATAAGAAAGAGGAAAACGCTTGCTAACAATGCCAAACAAACATCTGAATAGGTATTTGTTATGTACACATGTATGTACTCGTATGTATATAAAGATCTTAGGAAATTCTTATGAATCGAGACTTAAATTTAATGCGTCTTAATGTATTAAGTCCTTTTCGCAACAAAAAAGTTTCGATATTGACGTATTTTTCTTATTTCTGAATAAAATCCAACTCTGTTCTCTTGACAGCTTTTTATGTATATTCTTACACATCATTATATGCATAGGTATATGCTATAAAATGTATACGCGTACATTTTTATACACGACAGAAAAGTTTCAATGCAATTCTCGTACAAAGGTAGAAGAAGCCAACGAAAAAGATGGCTTCTTTGGTATTCGTATCAGAATGCGGATTTTGCAAATTTTCATTTATCATCTATCATTCGTTTTAATACGGATTTTTTAAAGATTTTTTTGTAATTTTACGAAAGAATCACCAAAGTATACTTAAGCTGATAACATTTTCCTAAATAATTCACTATATTACTAAATAATAGATAGCTATTGTACTCTTGTTAAAACACTCATTTGCTTCTATAATACAAAAGCAATCCTCTACTAGTGATATTGTGTAAAACACAGCTTGAACTTTACTTAAAATTATATCCACTTTTATATAAGTTAACAATTGTGTTACAACTTGAGCAAACAAATATAGGTTCGAAGCTTAGCTGGGCTTGTAATTGCGTGTACATATTTGCCGCGACATAAGTAGCTTAGCGTCAACACCTAAAGTTTTCGCTGAAGATATTTCTTGTAGCAGAAATTCTCAACTTCTCATTCATACATTGGCTTCAATTCACAACTTTATTCAAATATGCTTAACTTCTGTAATACACTCGTACGGTGAAAGAAACAAACATATATGCCAACTTAGCCTTAACTCAACCTTTGAAACAGACATCAGTATACCGTATAATACTAACCATATTTCTGTAATACATATATATATGTACATACATATGTCCATTAATAAAGACTCAACATTTCTCCAATGATGGGAATGCTAATGCATAAACCATTTGACGATAGTACTTAAGCTACCACAAAGATTCGGCTGAACTTATAGATTATTACTTATAGATAAGAATCAATAGCGATTTCTTAGAAGTCAAGGCACGTAAACGCTCATGGAAATAGCTATTAGCGGGTCAACAGTCTAAAGGCCGATAGCACGTGGCTTAATTTCACAGATCATTTGCGATTGGCGATAGTGCTCGAGTCACGCGTATTATACAGTTGTTATACACTATGCCTGTGACTGTAGTGAGTGTCCCACATATTATGAACTATTAACATATACACATAGTACTGTAAAATTTATAGTATGAAATTTATTTATTACATACACTTTAGTTTGGGAACGCTGGTGAAACTTGCTTAAGTAAATACAGGTCCGAAGTTATAAAGGGTCTGTAATTGCATGTACATATTTGCTACGCCGTAAGCAGCTTAGTGCCGGCAGCTTGAGCAGTAGAGACAAAGTGACTCTTCGGTAGAGTTATTTACGGCCAATTATTTAGAATGACAATAGAGTTTTAAGAGTTATCTGTTTAGTTTCATATTTCAGAAAATATAGCTTTACGGAGGGAATAATGGAGGTAATATTTTATTAATTTACTTTAATATTAATTAAAGTACAACAATCTGTTTGACAAAGATTAAGCTTTGATATAAGAGTCAGTTATATTTTATATGTCGAGATTTTTAATCATAAATCCAAAAATTGAACATATATTACTTTTTTAACTTACGATTTAAGAAGCTAAATAAAGAATTACCTTTTTTCATTTTGAGTGAACATCAAAGGATAAAACTAAGTACGTATTGTAATTATATTTACTGACGCAGATAAAATCTAAAAATAAAAAAAAATCAGAATTTCTAATTATTCATTCGAAAAGCTTAATTACGTTACTTATTAAAGTCGTCCTGTTAAATCGCACCAAAAATTACTTATTCATCAAAATGTCATTCACTTATTTACACTTCGCAACATCCACTTTTTTGACATTCATTGATAACGAAATACAGAAAATTCACAATAAAATCTCTTCCCTACATCTACTCAAAAGTTTTAATCAGTGGCATGTGCATAAGTAATAATTATATCCTTATATAGCAGTAAAAGAGCTTTTACTTGTCGCTACTACCCAATAATGGTTCGATTTACGTTATGGCTAACATTAGGGTAGAGTATTACAGTGAACTTAAGGTATGACGTCAATATAGAGCCAACAAAGGAACCGTTCTACAATAATTTATATTTACAAAACAGCTTCGAATATATACCGAACGTACTGAAGGATATATTAAATAACAAATGTATGTACATGTTAAGGAACTCTAAACTAAGTTTCACTTCAAACAAAACAAAAGTTAAAAACTTTAAATTAATCAACTCTATTAAAATTTTGCTAATGATATTAAAATGAAAACTTACTTGTAAATATAACAAATGTGTAACTTTTAAAGTTAAATTAAACATACCTTAGTTGTAGCAGCACTTGATCATTGAAAATTATTGGTCTTAATTTATTGGCATTACGTCGAGTGTAGAAATCGATCTGATATATTGAAGTAGGTCAGGACAGCGGCCACTGAGGTCCTCATCTCGCACCACTCTGCGCCTCATTATCACTTCACGAGTCAAAGTCCGCTTAGAATATAAAATCCGCGAGAAACACGAGGTTAGGTTCAGCGCGGCACCGGCAGAACGGTCGTAAACAGTCAATCACGAGCGAACATCGATGGAGTTATAGATCGCGTAACAATCGATCGCGTCGGATCGGGAGCGCACACCTGAGCTCGCGCAACAGTGTAGCTCGCGTCATGATCACGAGAGCGGAGTCAGGCGGGGCGGCGCGCGGCCGGCGCGGCGGGCTTGCTCGGCGGGCGGCTCGGCAGGCGGCTCGGCGCGCGCATGCCGGCGCGGCGGAGGTTCGGCGGTGCGGGCACACGGGCGGCCGTCGCGGGGCGCAAGGCGGACTGGCCCGGGTGACGCCGCGACGCGGGAGCCGCGCCGCCGCGTCTCATTGCCCTAAATTCGCGCTACATAGGCGGCACAATAATTGTCGTAGCTGCAACCGCGACGGCCGCACAGCCAGCCTATCGATTCGCTTGCCGTACGTTTCGTGAAAGTAAAAAGTTAACTCGATCGAATACAATGCGGTCGGTCGTACGCTATGGGTAACGCGATCCCGTACTATTGTAGGTCACAAAATCACTTTAAAAGTTACTATTGATTGTTTACCTTGACGCGACGAGTTTATAAATAAACTCACTGTAAGTAACTCATACAGCGGAAGAAAAAAATCACTTTACATAAAACATCATTAAATATCATGTTCATTACTTACATTACATGTCCTTATTACTTTAAAAATTGAAAAATACTGCATGTAGAATATAATTAAATTAATAATTTATAGCTGGTAATGGAAAAATGAATTCTCTTTGAAATACATACTATTATTTGTTCACTTTGATATTAAGATATTCCCTTTAATAAATCTTAAGGTTATATTTTTGAATCAAGTTCGTATTAAAATATTCAACAGTTACATATAGCGGCTCTATTGCAATATGCTAATACGAACAGTGCTGGTTCAGCTCAGACCTACATGTATACGTGATGTCTACGCGTGACGACATCCGCTCTACGTACGTGCTACGCGCTACACAGTGACGGCGCTACGACGCTACTACAGCGCTACGAACCTTTCACTTATTCATAGCTTGACACATATCTACGACAACATACGTACATATGTTTACAATAATTTACATAAATATATTTACGTTTCACATTTCTGTATTTAATCAAACTTGTCCTGTTTGCTTAGTACATATTATTATCACTATGTAATATGATGAGTAATTGTCTTCATATACTCTCATATCTTTTATCTGGTTCATTGGATTTAAACTCTACGCTCTTTCTAGTTCTTTTATTCGTTGATATTAAACAGACACATCAATATCAAACACCAAAAAGTTTTGCATTAGTCACCATCTCTCTCCATTTGTTGTTATACACAATTAGTTTTGTCTGAACTGTCTCATTTATCTCAACTTTATCTCCTTTTCTATACTTAAATAATCGCGGTGCTACGAAGGATATAAAGTGAAGATGTAAAGACATTTACGCACCATTAACTCTAATTTATTGAAGCGCTACAGTTTTGCGGTAATCCCTAACGAGAAGAATTATATTACACATTACATGATTTCTATTTAATATCATGAAAAAAATGAGCAGCGCTGACGACCAATCTCAGTGTCCGCGTCTTGGGTCAGGCTTTTATGTAACAGATGAAGAATATCACTGATAAATACAGTTGATACGAAGTATAAAGAAATCGAGTAATTTAACAATATACATACGACCTTTTCTTACGCTTGGAAATGCATTTACGAGTAGCAATACTCTTAATGCAATTCTGCTCATTAGTGACCGTGAAGTGCTTACTGCAGAAAATGTTATTTGAAAACAGAATTTTTGTAACTCGTTACCGTCGACCTCTATACCTCGTAAATTACAATTTTTGTAGTTCGCAATAATGAAGTCATCTACGTTCCCGGGCCTCTTAATGACGATAATATTTCGTACCTTCGTAATATTTTGTAACGACGATAACGATTCGTTAAACCAATATATGATTTAACAAATTTTAATAGCGATGACGCTTAAAAGAATTGTTATCAAAAATTTCTTGAATATGTCGATTATAAACTAAACGTTATTTTATAGAACAGTGTCTAGTGACTAAACCGAAGGAATCTAAGTTTATTTTAAAAAGGAAATGGAATGTCCACCTATTTGAAAAATTACTTAACCATTAGATAGGTACTTTATTTCAACGGACCAGGCTGTATAATAATCGTATAATACATATAGCTCAGCTAAAGTTGTGATGATAAACGTCAAGTCGGAAAAGTTTTGTCTCTGTAGAGCTGCCGCGTCGTGCTCAGCGTCAATTATTAAGTTGCTGATAGAGCCCCGTGACTAGCAACGAACAGATTACGGATTGCGTATAGCTAAATAAAGTAAGATTCCACGTCCACTACAGCCCTGTTAGGAGTCGGTTACAGATGTCCATGGGCGACGGCCACTTGTGACTGCTGCCTGCTCGTTTGCTACTCTATTCTAATAAAAAAAAGATAAAAAAAAACACAGAAAAAACCTTGAAACGGTAATATCTCAAAAGGAGTGAAAATAACCCGCCCGTGTCATAACTCATACGGTACCGTCGTTTACTCGTAGATTGCTATAGCTCCGGCATTGCGGTTTACCCGACTGCCGGAAGTTGTTAAGCTACTCGAAGACTTCAAACAAGGCTAATGGCCACTATTTAGTAAAAACAATGTCCGTTAAAACAAAAACGCGCAGCAAAGCTCTAAACGTATGCGCGGGACATTTCTTGTTTTGTCCAAGGTCATGCATGAATATATACATATATGCCTCTTTGCCATATTTACTTTGGTTCAGATTAATGTTTAACTAAGCGTCGCGACTTGATATCTTTATAAGGAGCAGCGATAGATAATAAAATGCTTTGTGAGAATATGGGCCGTCTAAAAAGGGTCCGGTTAACACCAAATCAGAAACAAGAGTGACTTATTTAAAGCATTGGACGAAAAATATAACCGGACGGTCCTGATCGACCGGCGGCCACTGCGGTCTAATCGACCACAGTGGCGTGTTGGAGGTCGCGTGACCCGCGTGCGTGCTGGCCCGTGCTTTGTTTGTGATTCTTAAAAAACTTATTAAAACCACAACTAATGTAAAGCCCAACTGCGACCTGAAGGTGAGCGCGCTATATTGAATTTCGTACGTCCTCCCTGAGTACGTCCGGCGGTGAGGAAGGTTCAAGTTCCAAAATAAATTGGTTGATTACATGTTTGTATGAATGTTTTACCTCAGTGTTTCCTCTCTATCTCTTCATGTAAATATAAAATAACAAACTCTAGGTATATTTTTTTCTATTTTTTATAGCTTTGATATTTTGCTAACGTTTAAAAAAGGGGTTTGATATATTAAATGTATATACAATATAATACAAAGTTTTAATGACTAGGACTCGTAGTACATTAAATATGTAAAGTACAGCTAGTTATACTGACACATAAGGTTGAAAAAGCAGGGAACAGGCAACTTGCAGCAGCAAGCAAGCTAGCAAACAAGAAGGAAATAGCTAATGTTATAAAAGATTAGCTTCGTAGATGAGAGCTCTGGCCAGTCTCCAACAGCTACAAACGTCTAGGCTTGAATATTTAGACTTCGAAAATAAACCAAAATATACGTAGAAAAACGAATTTAATACAGCAATTACTCCATCATTGTGCCCTAACATTCTTGCAGTTACATCTTTTATCATAATAAGATACAAGTATATGAAAATCTATATCTCATAAAAACAATACTTGTCAAAAACACCAAGTCTCGCAACTCAGTTCTTCTACCGTCAAAAGGTGTGAGATCCAAGTAATACCAAGTCGGTGATTAATAATATTCAGTCCCTACTTAAGGGACCTTCTGTTTTATGTTGTTACCTATCTATGTAATCTAACTACATCTTATAGTGACCATATCAATATTTAAAATCTTTCATTAAATTATACTAAATTATCTTCTTTAATAAATTACCACGCAAATCCCCTTTATCGCCGCTATCGAGAAAGCATGTATGTAAATTAATCAATATAATGTATATGGCACCAAAATGCCATAAACGTCCGTTAGATTTATCAGCGCAAACAATCATAGCATGTTGATATTTACACATCATATATACTGGTATATGTACATCTCATGTTGGGATTGTATATCCGATACTCGAAATACTAACTTAATATGTACTAAATAAGAATTATATTCCGTTGATCGAACTGCACAAATCTTCTTTACTGAATAAATCAAATCTCTATAAATAAATTACTGTTAATGGTCAACCATGAATTGTTTTAATACTAAAGAGTAAGTAACCTAATTTCGGTTTTGCACATAATTAGTTAGTTATCTAAGAGTTTTCAGTTATGTTATTTTTTTATTAAATATACATTTCAAACTAAGTTATTTCCAAATATTGTTTATAGTTGATGAAAATGTTTATGAGCAATTAGAGGTTGTTATATATGATCTATGAAAAACATATTTTTAGTGTGTGCTATGTAATTTAACATAATATTTTAGTTACCCTTGGCAATCAATATAGAAGAAAAAACCTACATTTCTTTGTCATCGTATCTATGAAATGTGTTTGTCAAAGGGTAGGAAATCAACTTATCAACTCAATTTATCAACAATTTCTTTATTTAAAGTTTCTCAAGACACCTGTCTTCTAAAATGTTAACATTTGATATCGGTCTAATTTTACCATTAAATGTGTTAACCTACTTTTTCTATAAGATAAAAGAAAATCCCGACTTTTTAAACCTGATCTTTAGATTCTACGGCGTGTATAATGTAAATAACGTTTCAAATTATGAAAAGTATTCGTAACAAGATTGCCTGCTTTATTATTCAGAAATTACTCACTTTATACCTACTTCATACATAAAATAAAGTTTCTACAGACATGAAAGAGGTTATAGCTGAAGTTTAAGTAATATCTACGAGAATTAATTAATAACCTCCAGTTAAATTTTTCGATGTACTTTTTAGAATTTTACGATTACGTAAAAAAGCGTAGAAACAAGCAGCACAGGAAACAACAAGATAGCTTACAAATAGGCAAAGGAAGTAAGATGAAGTCGACAAGGGCACGGCATTGGAGGACACCGGTAGGTTTGATGAGTTCCGTTTCCTGGAGTCTTCCAACAGTGCAAAGGAAGGTCACCAGGAGGCTTTTAGTAGTAGAAATTCCCATGTAACTCTGTCTCTAAAAGGCACTACGACACCTTTTGAAGGATGATATTACTTGTTGATAGTTATTCTCGTTTTTAATGATCATTGAAAATGAAATTATGTAAATTATTGTAATTAATATTAAATTTTTGAACTATAAACTTAACATTTAAACCATAACAAAAGAAAATTTTTCAACTTCAATAAACTACTGTTATCCATTAAATATTTCATCCTGTTCACAAAGTTCCTGTCGACTTGACAGCTGACAAAGTTTGGCAACTACTCGTATTTTATTTTCTAATTGTGAAATTGTACTTTGTCCAAACTTTACTCTATTACTTTAAGGTGGGGGAAAAATTGATTCTAATTTTATTACAAATTTGAAACAATTATATCAGAAGTTTATACACTACGTACTACATTTTATACGTATGTCATACTCGTATATATACAGTTTTTTTTTATTTGAGTTACACATTTAGTAATTCCACTGACTTAGGGTTCGCGCATTTTTGTAAATGTTACGTGTTTTGTATATGTATGTATGTATATAGCATTTTTCGCTGTTTACTTTCTTGTTATCATGACTTGGAATTCAGGAACTATTTATTCGACACATGTTATTCCGAAAAAGAAGCCACATAATGGAGAATTTAAAAACGACATTATTACCAGTTAACTGGAACATCGAAAACTCAGCTCTAGACAGTTTCAGTCTGCGTCTGCTCCAATAGGTTCGCTTTAAACAATAGTAACTGTTCTTGGAAAAATGGCAAAACACAGCAGAGTGTGCTTGGAAATATATAATTTTCCAATTTACGAAAGAAAATACTTAAATTTAAAAGCTACGTGCATGGTAACAAGTAAATTAACTACGATAATTTATTATATGCAGATATTTGTACTACCAGAATCTTGAACAAGACGGCCATGATTATTGCTTTTTTTACAAGTTTTGCGTTACACATTATACATTCAGCAGGGGCGCAACAACACTATTGTCGCTATATTTAAATATGGTGTATAATCTTTTTCCTTTTTTTTTGCATTCCTCTTCGATGTAACAGTGCGTATATATCATATATATCTTTCTTAATGGTATACAGAGATGAAGTATCTGTTATTTTCTTTTATCAAATTTCTTTATCAAGGAACTTGACCTTTTAGAACGTCTCCAATTCCATCTAAATGCATACTATGTCCAGGTCTCCCTATTCAGACCAAACTATATATACTTCTCTTAGAAATGTATTACTTAATTTTACTGTTATTCGCTGTTACCGTGTATAGTATAGTAGAATTGAATTGATCAATAAATATTTAAAAATACCCTGCGATTATAGTATTCCATAGCCATAGAAAAATATATTCAAGAAAAGAACAAAGCAACGAAGTTCTGCAAACGTCAACGTTAATTTTGTCGGAATCATGAACTCTACAAATAACTTAAGTGACTCAAGTTGACAAACTTTATTGGATAAACGTTTAAACATTTTCACATAAATCTACAGCTATCCCACCTACATTAAGGTATTATCACTCCAAAATTTAAGCAAGTCTTTCTTAAAATTCAGTAAATTATTATAGAAGTCGCTCTATATTCGTTAATAATCAGTAATCGGTTCTACTTAGGCAATTTACATTTCATGAAACAATATATACGAACTCAAGGTGCTAAGCTACATTTACTACTTAATAGCAAACGATCGTCACATCTAATGTAATCGTAATACGTAATTTAAAAGAAAAGAGACTGCACAATGAAGTTCTTTAATTAGACATTCTGAAGAATTTAGACAATTTGATGGGTGGTTTGGACGTCGCCGTTAAAGTAATTCAAAACCATATTAAACCAGGTCTGGACGGTCGACAGTACCCCGGCTTCAGGTGCATTCACGGTGACCTGGACGATGCCATCGTTGAACACTTCGCCGACAGGACGCTGAGGGGCCGGTGCGGGGATAATTTCAACCGGTGTCATATCAATTTCGGGCGTAGGAAGCTCAGGAACAATGACGGGCTCAGACTCCACTTCAGGCGCTATAAGCTCGGGTAAGATAACGGGTCCAGACTCTAATTCAGGCGCTATAAGCTCGGGTAAGATAACGGGTCCAGATTCTAATTCCGGTGCAGGTGGCGCGGGCACAATTTCAGGCATCACTACTTCAGGCAGAACCACTTCAGGGAAAATAATCTCTGGCACACCCACGGGACCGGGATATAAATCAGGTATTTCTGGAGTGGGCAGCTCGGGTTTAATTTCCGCTGGGTTAGATTCGACAGCGGCAGCTTCAGCTTCAGCAATGCCTTGAGCAGTTAGCGGGTGGAGCAAGTCAGTGGATGCGACAACTTCACCAGCAACATGTTCCTTTACCTTAATGCTAAGGATATCTCCCAATTCTAAAGGTTCGCCTTCAGCGACCCCATTGACGATTAACTCAACCGGTTCACCGGTGTCATCGTCCAGCGGAGCCGGAGCGGCAAACGCCGTAGCCACGAAAAAAGCTAATAGTAGTACTTTCATTATTTCTTATCCTGGAAACATATTAACCTTATTTAAATATTCGTGTACACGTATATATATATACAAAGGTGAAAAGAAGAAAATAACGCTTCACTAACAACATCTTTAATATATACAGTGATACATAGGGATTAAGCGATAGATAATGTAATGAAATAAGCTTTAGCCCTTTACTGTTTAAAGATACACACATGCTTATTCGTTCACTCAATTTTATAACAAAATATGTTACAGATAATAATATTTTTCCAATGACAATTTCGATGGCATACGGTCTCGACAGTTCAATACTTATTGGACGTTTGCTTTAATAACTTCTTGTCTGTATTTGGAAATAACTCAATACCAACAACTCTGACTCAGGGATTCTTTGTTTAAGAAATAAATTTGGCTCATTATTTTGCGTTTATTTCTTGTATTACAACGTATTTATAAGCTTAAATCATTTTAAGAAGTTTTTTTGATAAAAACGCCTAATAAATCAGGTTTAAGTACAGTTTATGTATGTAGCGGTAATACATTCTATTCTTTTTCAATAAACACTTGCACAACATACTAAAAGCATACTGGTGTATGCTACTAGTCAGAAAAATACCTAAATCTAAAGTGAATAGATCTTAGTATAATCATAAAAAGTGTCATGCCCCATAGATACTCGTATAAACAATAAATATGAAATATCACTCGTTAATATATGGTATAGTAAATATATGAATAAACGACATATATTACGAGTATGGTGTGAGATGAAAGAGAAGCTTGTCTATGAACAAAATTATGTTTGATATGTATACAGTTTTTCCAGGAAAGATATCGGTAAAACAAAATAATATAGGCATTTGCATAACTAAAATAGTTGAATGAGACTTACCTGTGGGGCAGCCGATTGTGTTATGTTTCAATAGTGCAAAGTAAGTTCTATGTCGTGAATAGGTATAATCAATAAAACACGATAGACACATAATTCCACTATAAAATAATTGACTTTAATTTTTACAATCAAAGATAGCTAACTTCCTAATACACACCGGCCTGTTTTCTTTCTTTGTACGCTGCTAACGAACCATACAATAAAGATATAATGAAGTCATTAAATTTTACACCTTTACAATTACTACGTGAGATAAAGCTGATTAGCTTTACCGATTCAGTAGTTCATAACATCAATGATCTTAAGGGTTAGTTCTACCTTTTTATAGTCAGAAATTAACATTAAACCTCATTGGTTATATCTTAGGAATTTTATACGAGTATCATAATTTGGTATATGGGCAGACCGGCGATTTATTCTATCTCTTAATAGATATACTTAGAGGATCCTCGCCTGACAATTTATTTTTTTATTGATGATAACCTTTAGTGGTTATCCTATTCTATTTATGGTTAAGCAAAGAAAACCAATCCCTCCAGGCCCTTTTGTTATTAATTTTTTATCAACGTAGTTTCTATATAAAAGGACTGATCTCAAAATTGTCTGAAACGTCCGGGCAATTTATTTAAAGTATAGCAACGATTTGAACAACTAGACAAATAAATACAGAAAACGTGTTTTCACTTAAAACGTCGCAAAAGCAAATTGCTATTTAGTTTCATGATACGTTGTACAATGTATTGTTCAGCAAAATGTTTCAATTGTCAGCAAAATTGTTAAATGTTCCGTAGAATATATACTCTGCTAGAGATTAATAAATAGCGCTGCTGCAGAATTGTCTTCACATAATCACAGAATGTGTTAATTGTGAAATGTCATAACATGTTAATTGTATAATCTTTTACAATGCCCTTTAGTAATATTTCGGTAGTTATATGTTGGCTACACTTCATTGGCTTTCCAGCGTGGTAGATTTATAAAAAAAGGGTTATGAAGGCAAGTTCGTAGTTAAACGAGTAGGTACCTAATCTGTCAATAAAAACAAACTTCAGAGTACAATAACTTTAAAATCGATCTGTATCTTTGTCGATCTATCACCTCTGGAATAGCGCAATAGATTATATTTTTTTATTGCGTAAGGTGATAATCACGCAAACGTTAGCTGACCGATACCTTGCCAACGAGTTGATAGTGTCCTCCAAATAACAGAAAGGATTTGGGATAAAATAAAAGGAAAAGTAAAACGCATAAAGTAAAATTCCATAAATATTTTATAGGTAACTGTCTAGTTATCTAACAAATATTTTAGTAATTTGTATGGTAATATTCAAATTGGTCAGTTGAATGTACTGGATGTTGTAATGTTGGAAACCTGATTCGTGAATTCATATTATTATAATATCTTCTAAGTATCTCATTTGTCGTGCCTAGGGAGTTGTTAAAATCCAGCAATGGTTTGATATCGGATCATTATGATGATGATGTAGATGAAGATAAAAATCAAGATGAACATTTACAAGTTTTCTAACACACAGCAATATCATTTTTATTCGGTTTAAAAAAAAATCTACCTACACTAATGTTTTTTTTTTATTTGGGTTAAAGGGTGAGCCCTGCGGCTCGAGGCACTTCGACCTATTACAGATCGTTTGTGCCCATACACTAATGTTACAAAGAGTTATTACAAATCCAGTAGTTTGGGTCTGTGTGTGTGTGTGCATTTACAAGGTAACCTCTAGAAATAGCGCAGGTATTTGAGAAATTTCACTCACACTTTCACTTCATTTGTGTTTAAAAATATTAGTTTACTACGTGTCCATCAATCTGGCACGTATCAAAAATGAAACGCAATTTTGTATTACGTATTTATTATTATCGCATTGAATTTAATGATTAACGTAATAAATCAATAATTTATATATAAAACGATAAATGCGAAAACATTAAAAACTTAAATAAACATAATAAAGTAAATTATCAGTGCTTCAAAATAATCACTTATTGGGAGTGACGAAGACGAACACAGGTTTGTACTTGGGATCCCAAGTGCCATCATTCTTTGACTGAGGAGTGAGATCTCCACTTGCATGTGTATCAGAAATCTTCACGAAAATATCACGGAACTTTTTCTCGGTAGATTCACTAGCTTTCGCGGAGTTTACATCTTCAATAGTGGTATCAAGAGGTAAGACAGTCTTTCCGGTGGTATAGGGAGTCTCTTTACCGTATTGGAGATCCATGTAATCGTTCAGAACGCCTTCGAGAACCTTCTTAACGCTGCCAGTGTGAGTGGGATCTTCGATTCCCTTAGAGATCTCGTCAATGGTGACTGTGGGAACCCCAGACATTTTGGATGATCTAGAAATGGAACAGTATATTTAAATTTAACGACTTAATTTTGGAATTAGCCACCAAATCTTTCAATGTACACTCTGCAGCATAGGGAATTGTAACTTTTGGGGCAACGAACGTTTTGACTAAACTCACCAGCCTTTCGTTTTTTCAGCAGGCTGCGATGGTAATTATGCTGATTAGGTACTTATTTAAATGAACGGTAAAGACCGGGTGGCAGAGCGCCAACCAAATGGTCCGATAAAATACGAAATGTAATTGAAATCACAGTAGGTTGGCATAACCGGAATACCGAACCGATGTACTACATTGCAAAAATTAACTACAGAGTAAAATATTTCCAGAGCATCAGAGCACTTACGGTAATGAAGATACAAAGAAAAAGAATTTTTTGAAAGTCCTGATAGGTATGTATCGGATTAATTAAGTAAAATTACATAATCTGAACTAAGTACTCGTTCGCTAGACTAAAAATAATATAGAATATTGGAAAATAATTAAAATACTTAAACAAACATTAGGCTTGTGAGGGCTGTTTGTTGTACATACCTACAAGTATGTATTATTATATCAACGAAGTCATAACTTTTGCTGGTGACAATACAAATACTTTATTTATTATTACAATAATTAAAGATAACGATTAACTACCGGATAAATTCGGAGTACGTATTTATATATATTTTTTGTAACCAGATTAAATAAGATTGTACTAGCTGATTCTGTAATAGATACTGCATCTAATACAAATATCGAAGATTCAAATATTGAGGCAGCAAACGGTGATGGTTAGTTGGCTAGATGTAATCATTGCGCGATCATTCTATTCTAAATGTATTTAGTTACAATGAGTTAAAATTAATTTAATACGAAGAATAAGTACCTATTATTGTAGCAACCGCTAATAGCTCTGATTGTAACATTAATCTAATCGAACCTTGTTTATTGATTATTCCACTGATTAAATATTTCAACTTAAGCATTGTTGACATATTGTAATTAAAAATGCAATAAATGAGAAAAAAAACAATAACTTGATTTAAATAAACATTTAAATCAAGATTTGATACAACATTAACTTAACTCAAAGGACATCTTTAATGAATAAGAAAGTAAGATTTATAAAATGCCAGGTTGACTTTATAAGATTTATGGGAAATAAAAGCGTCCATAAAAGTGAGATAATCTTTTATCGTTAAAACTAATAAAAATTATGACATTACGATAATATTTTATCACTGATTACAAATAAAACCTTAATTCAATATAAGCTTACCTATACAGCAAAAACTTATTGTACTTTTCTTGTATAATTGACTGCCATTTGTGGTTTTTGGAAAACAGATAACAAGTAGACAGGAAGCCATAAAAAAGGAGAACTCGGAAAAACTTACTTTTAAGAGCAGCGTTGATAATAATGTGAAGCGTCGACACGAACTGAGTTCAAGCGATATAACCGCGGTTTTATAAATCACGTACAATCAAGGGACTGATATGGGAGGGCTTGGTGTGTCAATGTGTTGATAAATTGACCAAATTTTATCTTGAATTTGCGAAATTCGTACATTTTGCGGTGAATTCGCATGACACGATGCGGAATGTAGATAAAAAACGTCTAATTTCGACAAAAAATAGTTTACTTTCGATAGTTTCGTGAGAAATGTATTACGCGTCGCTGTAACGTTGACTGATAATAGAATTCAACGAATAAAATCGATAAAGAAAGATAAGTGTCAGCGTAAAGAGAACTCCCTTCGGTCCGATTTGAGTAATGTTACGAATGTGTTTGTTTTATGAATTTATAACACATGAAACATGCATATCACCCAAATAGCTTTTAAAGATGTCGTTAAATTTATTACATTGCAATTTTTAACAATGGCTTCTGTTGGAAATCGAAGCGCATGTTAAATCTTAGCATGTTTACAAAACATGCATTGCATCTTGTCGATCATCCTCAGAGTTTCACGTATAGAAAATATAAAACAATTGGAGTATAAAGTTTAATCTTTGTGTAATAATAATACAATGTGTATACGTACGACTTCATGGGGACTGGTTTTAAGAACTTAATCTATGTATTAGTAGTGTATCTGTATCTGATCTGAAGGGAAAATTCTAAGGAATAAAGTTATCCCCTAAATTAATGTTATATTATTCCTCTAATTAATGTTACATTAACGCTCACATAAACTATTTAGATCAGTCAGAGATGCCCTGTGACGTTGATAAATTTAATAAGAAAACAGGTTCAATTAGAATCATGGCATTATAAAAAGATTGCCATTGACATTGCATATCACAATATCAATGTTATCTTGACATTGACATTTTGATAATGCAAATGTCTGGAAATTTTTATTTGACTCATGTGACATGTGTGGACATGGTGATTCATCTTAGCTATTGCATCCGAATATGTATATATATGGCACGCTTTACCAGTGAAAATAGTAGTATAAATATGTGCGAGTATACCTACCAATGTTCTTTATTTTAGATTGGTAGGTGGTAGGAGACCCACCGTTACACTTATTTCAATCGTGAAGCAGCTATTATTGCTACAATCAATGTTTCAGTTTCAAGGGTATGGTGCGAGAAAGGGTATCACTGACTGAATTCACACTAATTTCCAAAGTTTGGTTACAATTGTCCATAGACAGCGGCCACTCGTGTGTGCTGTTTGCTCGTTTGATACTACTCTCTCCATATAAAAACGTCTATACGTAATACCTACTCGTATTATTTAATGGGGACAAAGCATCTTGTTAATGTATTAGTTCCTTCTACCGTGACTAAATGGTGTTGTACGCATCTTAAAATGAGGTGTTAAAATTTTTACGATATATCCACTACATATTGTTTTAATTGCATCTTTGCACTTTTGGGACAATAATAATAATTATTATTACCATCACCTACCTATTCTAGATCGATATATATAGCCAATAGGAAACAATCCCAGAAATAAAATAGAAAAAAATTATGTTTTTTTTTAAATTTATTAATCTTAAAGGACTGTGTCGCTGAGCGACAAAATTATGTTACGAAAATATAATAAAAATATAGGTACCTAATAGAAAAATAAATACGCATTTTACCGAAAGAAATTTATTGGTACTTTCATGGAACGTTCTGTATTATATAACAGCACAGGCTATATATGTATATATGTTTTCCTTAGTCTACGAGGCTACGGGTTTACTGGTTGGGGTCAATAGGGTTGACAGCGATGCCGCCGGGGTTGATCTCATCGATGGGGTTCACGGGGAAGGGGGACTCGACAATTTCGATGGGCATGGGAGCTTCATCTACGATTTCGATGGGCATGGGGGCATCCTCTACGATTTCGATGGGCATAGGCGCATCCTCCACGATCACGGGGTCTACAACGGGAACCTGAAACAATAAGTGTTTAAGTAAAATAGGTCCACTAACTTCAGACGGTTGATTGCGCGGTTAGCTTTTATATTCTTTAAGGTGATGATGAATATAAACCCGTTTCGGCCATAACTAACCACCCTGGTCAAATGTGGGTTGTTCAAACGCGCCTTAATCTTGATGTCTTTACCTACGAGTATATTACAGCAGATAATTTTAAATCTAGTTATTTTTCGCAATTTATAGCTATGTTTTGTTTTTTTCCCATTTTCTCCACTCATCCTTGTTTGTTAATTTTCCTTAAATGTTGGTGTCTCTCTTGCGATCCGCCATTTCGTTTTTGTACTTCTCTATACTGTCCGCTAAGACAGTTGTGGCTCTTCTGATGAATAGAGCTACGGCGTCTTCGTTATCGTCCAAGTAATATGTGCAACTGTGTCGTGAGACATACATACTGTTTTATTTATTCAGTTCTGTTTTATTATTTAAGTTTTGTTGTTGTTATTCGTACGATTACCACCTTCTCTTGTAACCGTTCTTGTAAACGTACTTAATACTTTTTTATTTATTATATGTTTATATTAACAATAATAAAAATCGGATATAATATTTATGCTCCAAAGACTGATTTGTTACTTTTATGTATTAAGGCAGTGCGCATTCGCTAAATATCTGGTAGTGTTACATTTTAATATTAATACAAAAAGAAAGAAAGAGAAAGAATCAAAAGAGGACAAAATGAATAGTAATAATAAAAAAATGAATGCTGGCTGCCACTGCTAGCAATTACGAAAAAAATTTGAATAAAGAAGAGCGAATGTGTCACGTGATTAGCAAACGTGGGCGACGGGAGAGAGGTAATGAATGCATCAAAAGAGAAAGACAGTACCAATGGAATCTGGCTGGAATGGACGGTAGTTATTTTGCTATCCTTATAATAGTGAACGAATTAAATAATAGTGATTTAATACTAAAATAATGGTAATCACATTCATAAATATTTTAAATGACTAATTATGTTTAATATGATTTTTTTATGTTTACCTGGTATTGGTCTTTTTGTTGAATGTTGACGACGATTTGAACGAGAGGGCTGGAAGAGGCAGCAGCGGGGACCTCCACGGGGGCGGGGGCCACGGCTACGGGGCTGGCGGGGATGTCATCGGGCATGGGCAGATCGGCGGGGATCACCACAGTGATGGCCTCCTAAAAATCAATAAAAGAATAATTAATATACTGACGGAAACCTTGATGATCACAGTCGATGGCATTTGATCAGATAGGATCTTTTTTGGTTTTTAGCTGTAAAAACATCCTATATTATATCTATGGCCTAAATCCTTTTCACTATGAGAGGAGACCCGGTCCAGCAATGGACCATAAAAAGGGTCGAACAAACAAACAAACATATTATATCTCATA
>DWGJ01001157.1:0-21813 GCA_018246895.1 Aspitha aspitha aspitha
GTTATAGCAAGTGATATTTAAATTTTAGTATTCAACGCACGTAATAAATCAGAGGTGCGTGCCAGGATCGAACCCAGAATTCCAGAGTGGAAGACTGAATATCAAACCATTAGGCTATCACTGCTTAACATTCTGTTAAAAAATAATTAATTAATAATTAATTCTGTCTAAAATAAAAGTTATACATCGCTCAAATGTCTATATTTTCAATATTACACCGCTTTCATGAGCGTCCAATGTACGTGTAACAACTAGTCACGTTCGAATCAAGAACAAAAATTAGAATCGCTTCAAACACAAAACAATTGAAAAGATTTTCCTACGCGCTTGCGTTACGAAAACAACTGCGCAACTGTATCGCAACCGTTATTACATGTGTAATAATTTTAAGATGTGTAATATTCGGCAATAATTTTCAACCCGTCAGTTTTTATCGCAAAAATGTCTACTACTTACATACTACTGCTCAATGAAAATTTGCACTTCCTTGTATCTTTAATGACGGTGGACTTTAAACTGCGACAAAGTCACTCGCTTTAAATAAATGATGTATGTATATTTTATATAGCTATAACTTTTATTATAACTTATTACATGCATAGTTGCATCTGCAATTACGTAAGTGCCTGTCGTCTTTACTGGTTATAAGTGCTTTTAATATACAACTAAGAATTCTCTACTCATTTGAACTGCACTCCACCTTCCTTACTCGTATGCAATTGTTTTAATGTACTGTAATATCATTTTACTGTTATTTAGGATTCTATATGATTAAACAATCGACAAATCAAACAAATGTGTGTTGCGGATTTTTGTTTTTTCTTGAATACTAATTGCTTTCGACTTTGATATCAAAAATTTCATGCTCCGTGTTGCAGTCTATATCTAGTTTAAATATTTTCGTAATTTCTACTAGTAAATATATTTGAAATATACGGTGTTACCCTTTTATTATACAGTTACATCTCCACCAAAAATAGAGAAATCATCATATATCTATAATTTTCGAATTGTCATCCGCAAAGTTCCAAGTAGTTCTAATGTCAGATATTATCAATCTCAGAGTTTACATTCTCATCGAAGTTGTTCTTACTTTACTTTACTTACTTTACTTTACATTGTTCTTACTTTAGCGTAAATAATGACACTGTTTGCCATTTCCCAGTTCACGCTCGAACCCCTTTATGAGGTGAAATTTGAGACGTCCTGCACTTTGTATGCGAAGTATTTGTGGTACGGACCGCGACGGACTGACTGATGGCAACGTCTGCTCGTTTACTTTGTAATGAAGATTAATGGTATCTATCTTGTATAATGAAGGCAGTTTACCGTCAATTGTTGCAGTTTTGTATTTTCTTCATTTATCGCTCCTACCTGTTTTCCATCTCCTTTTTAATTACAATTTATTAATAGCCTAGCAGTTTTTGTACTTGCACGGTTGCCTTTGACAACTTTTTACAACCACCGCGCCGATAGTTGCATTGTAAGTAGCGTCTGATTAAATTTTTGTCTCTGTTCTACCTATAAGTTTCTTTGTCTCTGTTCCACCTATAAGCGTTTCAAAAAAAAAAACAACAAATCAAATAAGTACGTATAGTCAACCTTGAACCCACGCGGCAGTCTCGTTCTAACGAATTGCTGCTACTTATGCACATTAAACGCGGAGTTCGGCTGTTACGATTTCATTCTCGTTTTCATGTAAGAGCAAAACGGGTGTGTCGCAAAAGCGTTACCAAGGTGTTCCGAGGCGCCATCGTAGCCCGTAGTAGTAGATAGAGCCGTGCGCGCGCCACTTGCTCCGGTCGGTCGGTCCCCCTCCCGCGTAAGCCCCTGAGACCGGCCTCGGTCCCAGTTCGCCGCAACGCGTCGGTCCGGCCGCCCGCGCGTACACACGACCATTGTGAGCATACCATACCATACCATACCGTACCTCCGCCTCACAAAACACGCACAATCGTCGGAAAAACGGAACGGCACAAAAACGGCGCCGTTACAGCCGCAGCCGGGGACCCACCTACAGTCCCGCATCTACCCGACGCCGACACAAGTGGAAGCCATGCAAACAAAACTTATAAGTGCGAGTTACTCGTCCATCATGAACAAACAGGACTTGCTCAGAGAAGTCGTCGTCAAGTACATCGACTACTTCTACCCGGTGTGAGTACCTAGTTACCGTTTACGTATTAACATTTATTGAAACGTCTCTGTGGCGGTGTCGCACTGCGGTTGCTCTGTCGCGGCTGTTTGTTACATTTTTGTGGTGTACATAGAAAGAGTTGGATTAATTACCGAACCGGTAAGTCGGTGAAGGCTTCAACGGCAACGTGTCCGACTGCGGCCAGACGAACGGTTTCGATTGGCTGACGTCAGCGCCGCCTATTGGACCTAGGCGGCTCCGAATGCCTCCCGGACGGACAGCCTGCTGCTGTATCGATCCGCTGCACTGAACGCAAAATGGCTTTTTAACCTACTACGTCGTTTATATCGTCGTGTATGTGTCCACTCTGTCTGAAATCAATATCGACCTCGACGCTAAGCTGTCCGCAGCCGCTGTGGCATTGATCTTTCATCGAGTTATAACCTTCAAATTTCAATTATGGCCGTCTTACTTAGTCGCTAGCTTGTATATTTTGGACGCTTGTTATTTTTAGACGGGGCCGTTCAACTATAATACCTTCATTATAAAAATATGTAAATGATAACCATTAAATTTTCACGCTTTAAATGAACACTTAAAATATTGTAATGACTGCATTTCATTGATGAAATGTTTAAATCTACTTGTACGGGTCGTGTTACTATTTTGTTTCGTTTATAATTGAACCATTCATAACAGCGTTTTGTGGCGAACCGGGGAAAGCATCGTCGCGTGACCGTTTCGCGTGACAACCGTTTACCGACATCGCTACGTTCCCCCAATGTCCCACTAATGTCCATTGTGTCCAATTCATTCTAACGTTCAAGTGACACCGCGCTGTTGTATTTTACTATCGATCGACACATGAAATCCGAGTGCGCTCGATTTTATTGTTTCACGCCAGTGGATTTTTATTGTCGAACTTTAAGTGTCCCCAGTGTTTTATTAAGCGCTCGCAGACCAAGGCGTCCCAGCCGCGCTACATACGCTCCGTGCGGATGGATTCCTATCGATCGTTGCCACTCCATTTCCTCGACTAAATGCCCAAAGAGTAGTAGCGAGACGCGAACACTCGCAGCGTTGTGAAACGCGGCTGCGAGATGTAACGGTCGGTCGTCGTGAGCCACCGGCGCCGACCGTGTCGAAATCGACAACAACACCACCGCCGCCGCCGCTGCCGCCTAGCCGACGATTTCCCTTCAACGACCTTGGGCGGCGGCGCAGATCGCTCGATTCGCGATAACAATAGTACTAGTATACCGCACTGCAGACACGATAGTGCCGCTAATGTGTTTCCATGCATGTTCAATATTTTATTTGGTTAATACGCGAGAAAAGCATATACGAATGCAACTAGCAAATTACGCGCAATAGTTGAACCGCTTACAATTATCACCACGACGATGATACCACTCAATATCCCTTAATAAGTTTTGATAAATACATTGAGTGATCGATGCAGATTGATTGTATTTAATCAATCGATTATAATCGGAATCGTTATGACAACCACACAAACATGTCCCGATACCTACAAAGTTTAATGCGTCCTATGTGTAATGCTCGTATTGAATTTTCATGAGTACGAAAATTTATGCCGCGACCTTTGTTTCCTAGTAGCGTTTCGGTGCTTCGTAAATTCGTTCTGTATGACTCACGCGTAGTTTAATTATATATTACATACATGTACCTATATATTCATCAAGTCAAAAGATTGTAACAAATTAAAGTAGGAACATTCGCACTAGAGAGGAATGAGATTGACTTTATGATTCCCAACCTCCTTCGCATTGTCAACACATTGTTTATCATAAAATGTGGATAAAAATAACATTTATTGACTGAATGCCGATCCAGCAGACCTTTTAACGTAACGCAGGTGCGCTTGTTGTTTTCAACCACTTGTACACTCCGAACTGAAATATCCATTTATAATAATATTTTTGATACCGTTCAATGAATTGTATTAGTCAGAAGGTTATTCTGGACTTCGTCCAGAAGTCATAAGTGAAATGTAAACATGTCGATAAATTGTTTAAAGTCTCATCGGTTTCGAAGTTTATTGACGGGTTTTTATGCCGTTCGAATAATCTTCATACATTCACGATTGTTTTGTAAATGAGAGCAGAGTGGTGACAGGCGGAATGTAAATGAAAGATTCAAACGAAGAATTTTTCTCGCACACTTCAATAAAAGGAACGTTTTAAATATAAATCAAACCCACTTGAAGGCGGTGGTACGTGGCGACTTGTTTTCGCATACTTCAATGCGAAAAGCGATGTTTTCAAGAGGTGTCCGCTCTTGGGGGGCCTTGTCTGTCGCGACACACTCTCGAAACCGCATCGCAGAGTAAACACACACGTGTCCCGGTGACACAACACTCAGCCCCTTTGTTGTTCCGTCTCTATTTACATACACAACGTCGGGAGCATGGCGATATCGTGCTTCCGATAGACGAGCTTCGATAATACCCTTCATGTGTCTCCGATTACTTAATAAATCAACGCCTCTTCGGTTCGCTTCGGTTCGCGTCAGTTTCAGGAGCGTCGAGTGCCTCGGACGCGTGGGACGTCGAGAATCACAAAAGATATTTTGGTTGATGTGTCGTGTCTCTTTTGAAATACTTAACCATAATATTGCGTTGCCAGGTCCGTCGCGCATTTGACTCGCGCGCCTTGCAAATGTCGCAGCCACTCGCCGAGAAAAGATATATTTGGCAACAAAAGGGTTCGCACTCGGTTGTTTCTGAGTCACGTCACGTCAATCAACCTTTTAGAACATACAGTGTTTTACGAAAACGGATAATATCCAATAAACCCCATACGATTATAAATGCAGTCGAAATGTAATTTATGTTTGAAATTGAGTATTCACGCGTATTCCTTTTTGGCACTTCCTTAAATGAGAAGTTGCAAAATATTCTCCGTTTATTGTATTCATGGCACAGTGTGGTCACGCCAGCCAAATACTTTCTCCGTTTCTCGGTTTCGCCTTCTGTGGTATTATTGCCTTTTTCACGTGCGTCGTTACTATGTGCAATTTCGACTACATCCAGACTTGCGCAATCGTTCAGAGAACACTAAAAACTTGTTTTTGTCGGCTGTCGTCGAGAGAAAGCCAATTAGTATATATGAATACATACGTACCCACCTACCTATACGAGATTATATCAAACGATCTTTAATACTAATTCAATGTTAACCACCGTCCGTCCGTACCTATACAGTCTCGCACGACAATTTACATAAGGGCCTCGAATGTGACATTGCTGCAACCCCCCCCCCCCCCTTCCTTTCCGTCGGGTTGCGTGGCAACCGATCGTGCGGTCTCCACGAGCGTTGAGCGTTATCCAATACCTGAAAGTTCATTAATGAACTGGTCGAAATCGATCCGCGACCGCCGAGCTCTCAACGCTCCAACGGGTTCAACTTTAACGCCGCCGCGGTGGTGTTCGCGAATCAGAGTCCGGAGAAAGTCAAGTACGCGTGCGCGCACTGGAACCACATACTGGCCACCGGACTATTACAAGAACGAGATTGGATCATAATGGGTAGGCGAGCCCGCACCGGCAACACTTGACGGCAATGGCTGATCTTCGGCCGCCGCGAACTAGACTGTGTCGGTCATTATTCATCTGTAGGCGCGTGTTGTTCTTTTTTTTTTGTTTCTTCGCGCTTTTGTTTTGAAGCCGGAAACGTTGCCGATAAAGAGACCGCGATGTTTGAAAACGTCTCCAGCTTTTTACGATGTTTGTTTGTGTGTGCAGCGACTCCTTTCTCTTATATTTGCATTCAGACTCGACAAGTGACATCTCTGAAAGGTCGTGGACAGGTTTTCGAAATCATCCAGTTTTGACACGAACGGCGTGCAGTGACATGCGTTTAACGTGTGTGCAAATTTCTCGTACGCTCCAGCACGTAGCCAGCCATTTTATAAACGACATACTGTCGCTTAAAATGAAAAAAAAAGACGCAAAACCAATTTTCACGTGATCTTCTTCATTAAATTTAAAACCGCTTTCTTATTATCTTCAATAAATATATCTTTATACGGTACAATTTACCTACGTAATTCCATTGATTGATAATTGTACATGCAAAAAGCAGTGAATTATATATAATCACTATTCTTACGACACCCTGAGCAGGATAAGGATGACATAGACGGTTGATATTCCACTCAAAACCAGCTGCATTCGATTTATTTCGCCTATTTATGAATTCTCACCCATCTCTGTGATCGACTGACTACCCAACGCCTTGCGCCGACCAATGCGAGCTGTATTTTTGAAATGCAAATCGACCTATAATTACGGATATTAGATCTGGTGTGTTTATGAGTGTAAAAGAGTCGGTAAAACCAACTTTTTCATGCATTCCTAAGATATTGCGATAAAAACATAAACGATCCTAGGTATGAACAGTGCGGTAACAACTGCCGGTCACCTGATCGGTTGGTTCGAAACGATGTCCTCGTGGTTCGAAAGAGTCTATTAAATTTGCTTCGGAAACAGCTTGATTATGTGGAAAATAATATATGCGTATACGCATATCGGTGCGTGCAGATTTTCTAATGACCCGGACGCCCGGTGCATCCGTGCATGAATAATTTAACAAGAGCCCACTTATCGGCTTACCGATGTAAGACAGGACCACACAGTGCGGCGTTGTTAGTAGTAGTAGTTGGTAGTTGTCGAATTTGGGAACGCAAATGTTGCCCGGTTGTTCGTCGGTCGTTACCGGCGCGTTCAGCAATCAGCGCGCCGTGAAATTACATATTTTTTATCGTTCACCATTCACACCGCGGCGATAGCACAACGGAGAATATTAATGAGTGGTACTTACTTATTATGTTTTATCGACCAATATAAAGATCGTCTTGTTGAACGTTGTCGGTAGATTTACAATCGGCACTAGTCTAATATTAGGCACGCGCTTGCCAAATGATCAGACAGGCCGCAATCAAGGTTCTCCCTCACCTTGTTAATGCGTGACGAGATGCAATAAAGATACTGGCCAAAAGCCAGAGATGAAGATACTAGAACTAGAGTTGAAGTGTTTCAAAATGCTTCATTTTAAAGCCATAGGGATTACCCTGCTTCTGTTGTGTATTGTTTTTCAGTCTAAGGTTTGTTTACAAATATATCAATACTGTTCATATTAAACTTTTTACATGTCAATATCTAATTGTCATTTATTTTCTTTGTCCATAGCGCATCGGGCACGAGCGCCGTGGCCATCGACAACAAGATCGAGCAAGCTATGGTAAGTCGAAAATGAATTGTCAAATTTCCTGTAATTCATGAATTTAGTCCATATTTATAAATAGTAGGCAGTAAATTTGCGGTCACCGATGTATCCTTTAAAGGGACGAATGGAAACTAATATTAATACCTCAATCGTAAATCTCAAGATGGTAAACTTGTATTGGAAATATATACGAGTATTGAATAATCATCACATGATTACATTCTCATGAAACGGTTGTTGGTACATAGTGACACTTGAAATACATACATACATCTATCGTAATGTACTTTGAATATTAACGTAGAGTATTCGTTCACATAAAATTACTTTGCGAACTTGTTCGACACGACGAACAAACAATGTATTACGTAGTACCTACTTTAACAATTTTTTTGTTTTGACCCTAGATTTTGTTTTCGGTCGGTAAAAATATTAAAGTTACAATATAACATTCTATAGGTACATATGTATGAAATCAAACTTGTATGTTGTGTTACATCGATTATTACCACTCGACATTATCATAGGTAGTTCAATCTTTCCTTATCTTCTAACAGATACGAGTAAGTTGAAAGTCGGTCGATCAACTGTTTTCGGCAGAGTGCATTTTGATGAGTCTTTTAAAGTAATTAATACCAATTTTCTATGTACACGAATATTTAGCTATGTACAATTATTCCCAAACATTTCTCTCGTCATCAAATCGTTCTAACCTGGTATACCTATTTACCTATTAGAAATTCTTTAAACTACACACAGAGCAGGATGTTCCGGATTGAGGTTTGTCGTTAGTCTGCGTTAATTACTCTCGCTCGCCCAACTATCCGCGCCATCTTTGTACGTGTCATGTATCAGTGGAAAGTTGCTTGTGTCATTATGAATTACGCTTGTGACCTGGACAACCTAACCTTCATTATTCACAACGCTCGCCACTCTCAATTTGCTCTCTCCCGCATTGAAATTGTCACTACGCCTTACATCAAGCCTTTCCAGTACGTTCGTTGTGTCGGCTTAGTAATTCCATAGACTTCATAATTTATACCTGTACTCCCTTTGTTCACCTACAAATAACCAATATATCTCATCTATTTTCACTATATTATCTGTATTCGTGTAGTTAACGAAATAGTTATATGTAATTGCTATACGTTACAGTAGAAAGTTGTCGTATCATTATGAATTATGTTTACGAGCAAGACAATGTAACCGTCTTTGTTGAACACGGCAGGCGCCACTCACAGTTGTGAGATAAGCTTGAATTTAATAAGCGCTATTTTAACATGTCACTATGAGTACGTTCAATCATAGGATATCACGCCGGTCAACTGCCTATTACCAAACTTCAGTGACATTATGAAGATCTGTAAGATGGGCAGGTTTCTTCGTGCGTGCGTTTTTCGCGATGTTTCCCCTTGATCGTTATATGTATGCCTAGTGCGTATTCAATTTTAAATTTGGAAAACAGAAAAGTACAATACATGCCAGGATTTGCACCGAGGCCCCCGGACTGAGAGACTTATTAGGAAACCAACTAGAACGCGGTTACTTACTGTTTTTTTGCTTGCCACGCTGTCACTGCTAATTGTCTGTGTATCTCATACAATGTCCGATACTATACTGGGTATGGGTTAGATTACCTTCGCTCAACAAATATTCCAGAAGGATCGTAAAATTCAATTTCGATAATCTCGCATCCTATCGGTGTGATTGATTACATTTTATTTATCACTATCTATCAAGGAAATTGTGAAAACCATTATAGCACATTAGATATTTGAAAAAATTGATAATCTCAATGGTAAATTTCAACCCAAAAGAAATAAAGATTCTAAGAACTCAGAAGTCGTGTATATTGTGTGTGCGATATATTTATTCTAAGCAAACACGTACGTCACGGCAATAGAGACAGGGTGAAATAATTTACTCAATACGTTTACAATGGAGTTTACTATTGTTTTAATATGTTTTATTGTTATAAACAAAATAGAACTCAAGGTTGTGTCAGATATGAATGAACAAATAGTATTAGAATGAGCAATTACCAGGCACTTTGATGAGTTTAGTTCTATCACATTGTTTACTTATGTTATCGCGATTGTCCACAATCACAGGCATTCATATACGCTATAATAAAACATACCTGACAGAGATGTCAAGCGAATATACGCAACTTGGAATGCGCTAATGTCAAGACATCTGAATTCCATATTTCTGAACTAGGCAATGACTGCAGTCAGTAAATTTGCAAAGTTGTAATTCAGATTTCACTGAAATTGTGTTGTGTTTGGTTGAGTTAGATTAATTAGGTCGACAATAAGAAATTATCTTCCTTATAGTGAACGCGAGAACAATGTGAATTGTATGGTTATATGATAATTGTTCTGAATTTGCAGAGCACCGATATTGATAATAATAAAACTAACTACATATACAATAAAAATAACAACGTTTATTTTCGCTACTTTCACCTGGCACTTATGTATACTTATTAAATTGTGTGAATATTGTCCAAATGTAAAAACCTTGTTCACCAAATATACAATTGTATAATTGATAGAATTAAGATTGCATTGGGGTCATAAGTGTAATGAAGCAATAGTTTATCTAAATGCATACATTTGGATAATGTGAAAGATGACGTATGACAAGAAATGGCTTTTAATAAGCGGTGATAATAATATCTTGGGACAAAGGCCCCGCCATCTTATCCTAAATTACGCTACCTTTTCTTTGGTAAGGCAACCCGTGACTGATTTATTTAAATAATGACATGTACGATTTTTAAATATTTACAGTATAAAAATAATTTTAGATGTAGACACAAAACTTATAAATGGTTATCGTCACACAAATACTATCTGTCTTGGGTGGAAATCGAACTCGGCGTTAGTGCCCCGTCTTTACAGTTTCAGTAATCAATGTACTACCTATTCAAAGTGAAAGAAATTATATTTGTGTTATAATTTTTATTCGCGTTACTAAAATAGAACAGAACGCAATAACGATACATACATAAAATAAAGATAAAATCGGTATTTGTGTCATCGTGACTACCTACTGCCCCACAGCTGGGCATTGACCTGTCGATTATCTGCACTACTTATTTATTAAGGGTATTGGACTTAATCGTCGACACATTTGCGCGATTGAAAAATCAATCGTATGTGGGGAAGGCGTTTTTAGTATATATTATCTCCCGGTGGAATGGCTATGATACGGTTAGGCAATTTTATTTGCATCTAAATGTGTTATCAACCATTGATCACGTTCAAACAGCTCACTTCAACTATTATACATATACGAGTATGCGCGCATGACACGGCATCTAACAAAGACGCCGTGTCAGTCGGCCGTGCAAGTTCCGTGTGCCCGATGCTAGAGATTCTAGGAACACCATATACAGCCATCTGTAAAAACACCACGTCCCATATGCTGGAAAGCGCCGAGCTCGCGTCTATACGGACTCATCTCGGCTTCAAAGAAAATTTCTTTGGCTCGGCTTGCTTTTCTCCAAAGCATTGTTTAATTGCACATCTAGGTCTATCGTCGCATTCCTCTAAGTTCCTTTTACCACAATTACCGGTTAAAATAGGTCCAGTTATAAATTCTGGAATGTTTACGTTACGGTATTCTTTTTAAAATAATTTTCATTTGGTTTCAGATTCTTTCTGTAAATTCAATTCAGTAATTGTCTCATCTTTCGTGCGCTTGGGATTATAGTTTTTAACCGGTTCCTGTATGATACTTCCTTAATAGTTTACTTGTTCATTTTCTTCGTGTTTTTCATTTTAATTTTTTTGAGATGCTACTTTATGTTAAGTTACGTTTAATAAAATTGTTTCTTGTTCATATGTTGTTGATTGTCAGTTGGTTGTATTTTGATATCACATAAAAATTTTATCTTATCGATATTGTTACGCTTAAACTTTAAAAAGTCGAAGGAGAAAACAAAAATAAATTCTAAAAATAAATTCTTACATATCCGTAGGAACAGCGTGCTCTTTTATGACCTTTTCGCGCCGACTTAAATATATGTTGTCACACGTATGATACGACTGACCGTTCGTTACTCAAGTGATCCGCCGCAAGCAATATTATTGTATAATGACTCGAATTAAAGGTTCCACTTTTCTCTATGGTGACGACAGGAAATAGGTGGACAACCGAACGGCCCGCGGTATTATCAACGTCTTAAATTAAATGTAACCGGGTACCAGCGATCGTGCGAGTCAATTTTAATGTCGCAACCGTGCACGGTTTCATAACTACTTTTTCAATTCCGTACTCTTTTAAGCGCCGCAGAATGGACTGGAAGCCGCGTAGATAAGTGAATTGTTTCTCAATTCCGGATCTTGGCGCCTCGTACAATCAATGAAACGTTTCAAATGGGCGTTACAAGTAACGGCTCCTATCGGCTCACAAAGGAAAACGCGCTGACAATGAACTCTGTTGGAAGGAGTTTATACAAAATTCCCACCAACTCGTTCACTGCTTACTCACAAAAAATTGATCCGATAAATTTTTGCTTTCATATCATTCACACTTCATCTACATCGAACAGAGTTCAAATCAAAACAGATTCGATTCAATTTTATATTATGTATGTTTATAGCCTTTAAAAATGTTACATAAATTACCGAACAGGAAATATTCGGTCACTCGTCGTGGATGAGATAAAGAGAATGAGTCACATGTTAAATACGACGCATACGCGAATAAATAAACGAGGCTAATAGCCGGTTATGAAAAACTTACTAGAACATTGTAAATTTAAGTAGGCCGCTAAGAATATTTTCGTGCGGAAAGCACATTATGTGTATACCTACTGAAAATGCAACATTTGTGCGGTGACTTCGTAATTGTATCTTTTGCTGTTGTCAAAACAAATCGTTCTAACTTTATCTACAATTTAAATTCGGAATTTTACAGGTTATCATTGGACTTGAGAATGATAATAATATTACAATCTAATGTTATAGCAGATTGCCTCACATGGTCGAACACGTGAACTAATCTGGTATTATGAGTGCGTATTCAGTCGACACGGTCGTATGATTGTTTATGCGTTTGCAACGTAACTAACAGGATCTACTTACTCTAATTAAATTCACATATACAGGATAAAACACGGTTTTATGGTAGAATGCGTGGATGTTGCATACTTTCATTTCTTCCTTGTGGTTATGAACCTCTGTCCCGTATATTAAGGTGAGGAATTTGGCAGACAAGTCTTTAATCGACTCATTTTACCTTTAAACTTCACGCAAATATTAATTTAATACTGGGCTGTTGCAATCTTGTTGTTAAGATTAATGTGCATGGAAAAAATATCGCTAATTGATTTTTACTACATAAAGACAGTCTAAAATGATCGGCAGTTTTGGTTATGATTTGTGCCAAATCAAAGCAGAGATGTTATGTACCACGTGCGCGCTTTATCTATTTATACGTGGAGTTTAATAAATTCGTTGCGTAAA
The DNA here is from genome assembly GCA_018246895.1 of Aspitha aspitha aspitha. NCBI lineage: Eukaryota > Metazoa > Arthropoda > Insecta > Lepidoptera > Hesperiidae > Aspitha > Aspitha aspitha. The sequence goes on from DWGJ01001157.1 coordinate 12,864, forward strand.
AACAAAACACAGTCGCTGGAGACCAGAGTCGTGATCATAATAGCAATACTCGAGCTGTATCTACTGGTACATAACAGTGTTAGTAAGTCTCGAACGCTAATCGAATCGATAAATTGCTTCCTCATTTACCATCGCTTGGAAACTCATCCATTTTCTCCCAGACTTTTGTTTTTGTCCATAACTACCTATAGACATTACTTTCACACGTCTCTTTATTATATAGTCGAATCCGCTTCCGCGTCATATTCACCTGTGTTAATAACAATATATCGATTGATCGTTCGTACTATAACAACAGTACAGAGCAAAGTTTAAACTCATTATAACATTGCAAATCTCTGCTGGATAATAAACAGCGTTTATAAAATCTTTTGCGTCATCATAGTCAATTTTAACCTACAGTCAATGCGGACGAGGTTCTTTCTGACGACATTCGTCTCGATGGCTGTTAGAACGCTGCACCATTCTATAGAGCCGTGTACGATAGATGAAGATATCATAAATATAGCTTTTTTTACTATATTCATGACCTAAAATATTATGTATAGTTTACACATGATTCTTTGTTGATATTCCGTTATATTTTAGTAGCATCGCTTGTTTCTTGAGTACAGAGTTAAATAGGTACTTGGGTTTGTTATTTTATAGAATTGTTTCCTATATCGTTTGCTTTTAGTTTGAATGCATCACGCCGTCCTTTAAAGTTTCCCATTTGTTGGGTTCGTGATTGCAATTGATATTCATAGTTATACGTTATTAGGCTCGTCTTGCGTCGTCTATAATTAGCAACCGCAGATGGCCTCAAGCGATTGACCCCAATCCAGCCCCAATGCCCACAACCATCGCATCATCAACCATAGTATTTTTATCACTACGATCTTGTTTTTTTTCTCTACGCTTGTGCTGTGCCGTGGTGCGCGCTCCTTGCTTCGATAATGCACACTGTCTTTGATGTTCTTACTTCGACCGTATTTCTGTTTTGTTTACGTTTATTTTACGCACGAACGGTGTTTCTATACAATTTTTATCTCCTTATTATTCATCCATCACTTTTCATACGCACATGTTTATATATCTAATCATATTTTTTTTGCTTTTGTGGCCGATTGCCAATCGTTATCTAACACTTTTGTTAGACGTATTGCCGACTGTTATAACCCGCTATATATCCAACTAATTCTAAATAAACTTGTATCTCATAGTCAATCTTACAGATTGTAAATTTAATACACGCATAATTTATTACGATCGCTCATTCAGATCTATATGATTAAGCGATAATAACTGAGTAGGTACTTTCTATTCTTGTCTGTATTAGTTTTTGACAAACACGATAATACAACTACGAGCGTTTCTATTAAAATAGCCCTACGAGTAGGTAGTTTTTGTCGCAATCATTGACACTTCGGCCCTATCCACTGCTTGCGTAACCAAAGTAATTTTGTTATCACTGATGCTATAAAACAAAAAAAAACAAGAATCCATTGTCGTGTATGTACCTAGGTATTGTTTGCGAAACGCTCGCTGCTTCTAGTTCGTGATATTCGTTATATAATTATTCTTTGACTCTTAAACACGACTCATTAATAAATTTAACAGCACTTTATATGCTGACACAACAATTAATACGATTATTATTATTGAAATATTCACATGATCGCCGGTTCACCTTGAGCAACGCTATTCAATGCAACTCGCGAGAAGATTCACGGTGGTGGCTGCTATTGGAATATCGTTGTAAATCCATCGGTACGTTCATCCGTGTCGTAAGATCTCGCCTCCGCACTCAACCGATGTGTTACATCATCGTTGTTCTGTTTACCAGAGTTTCGCCCAATTGACGCTTGAAATTCACGTCTCACACCACTGACCCGATTCCGAACAGCTGCACACGCGTGGCGATAAATAGTTCTAGTTTTTTCTCCCTCCCTCTTTCTTTGATCAGTCATCGGGTCATCGCCGCGTTGTGTCACGTTTGCTTCTACTAGAACACCAGTTCCTTTGTTTACAACTCGATGTATATCATTTGCAAGTATTATGAACACAATGTTTAGTTTGTGATTGCCGGGCCCCGCTGCCCGCACTTCACCTAGTGTCTTACTTTTGCTGCTGTTCTGTTACGTTGGTACATTTGTTACTACACGTCATTTCTATTGTTATTGTGCTATCTTTGTAGCACGATTTTTTTCTTTATTTAAACTGTAGGTAGGTGCGGGTTATCCGAATTAGGTCTCGCTAGATCACCTAAACTAACACATTCGTAGTAGCCACGTCGTAAGCCCTTATTTAAAGTAATGTTCATATATTGAAATGACGGTACGTGTGGATTTTTTTTTATTTGCTATAAGCGCCGGCTTATGCTAATTCGTTCATTGTGTACGTGATTTGCATTGGCCGGGCGTGACCCGACAGGGTTGCTAAGAATAGACACGGAAGGAAAGCTGGCCCCGTTGCGTCGCTGGAGTGGACGAGACACGTGTTCGCCGGCATCGTTGTCGACTGCCGATCGTAACCTTTGCACCTATAGGATTCGACGGCGTCCGAAAACGTTTTGTGCATACACGTTCAAAAGACTAAGGAGTTTCAGCGTATTGTAATAAAAACGAAGGCGTCACCAATTCTCATGTCAGGATGACGGAAAACGTTTGCACTGAACATTGTTGACGCGATTCGGCGGGATGAAACGTCGAACATGTCTAAACTTGAGAGATCACGCGAAACAGTCCACGTCGCGTGCCGCTCGCAGTTAAATCCCACGGTTAATTTGCAAATAAAGACTTACCTGCCATACCCAACTGTGGCTGTGAATGATACGACCGGTGTGTTTCAATGGTTTTTTATCTCTTATTCTTTTGTTTTACGTAACCTTTATCATAACAGTGGAAGCGTTATTCTTTCATTATGGCTGTTTTACAAATTACTAGCATATACATGTATACCCCGGATATGGATGTTCTGCTAATTCTACAGTATTTTCAAGTATTCCTTTTCGTTTTTGAGCCGCTTGACGGTCTTCCTATCACAACATAAAAGATAATAATAATCCAGATGGTGGCGGGTTTTTTAACCGATATGGAAAAAGCAGAACCAACAAGTCTAATGTCGATTCAATGGGGACGGTGCGACTCGATAATGGCTCCGGGGAGCGCACGCGCCAGATGGAATCGCCGGCACGAAGCCGCCCCGGTGCCGGGGAACGAACGGAACAGTTCTCGCGGTCGTTTACCGCCTGAACCGATGTGCCGCGATGAAGAGATCACGCTCGCACGGATGGACGATGGCTCGTCACGATTCGCTTCCATCATTGTGTGCGTCTCATTTTTCATTGTCGCATCGGAGATCTTTTTGTTGTTTCGTTCAGTGTATGTATATACATGACCTTCATTGAGTGTATGTATATACCTTATAATGAATAAAAGAATTTGAATTTGTTTGTTTTGTCTCACATCGCCGAAGATTTCTTTCTTTAGCCCCTATTGGTCTAATGTTTGTGAAATTGAGTGCTAAACCCACGGGTTTTGGTTTCGTTTCCCACCCAGGACCAAAAATTATGTATAAATCTAGGAATGTATGTTATTTTAACACCTGTCTGGTTACGATAGCATCGTGCTTGATATTACTGATATTAATTATTTGTTGTTTTGTTTCATATCTATGACATTTGTTTTTCATTATTGCGATAATTACTTTATTGATTCGAAAACAACGAATTTAAATGATGTATCACAGAGTTGCTGTTTTATTATGTTATGTAATGTACCTACCTGTCTTTAGTGCTAGCTAGTAAGTACAAGTTAACTTCGCTTATCAGTTAAACTTATATGTCACGGTATCTTTACATCTTAATCTTTATACAATTTTCTCGTTCATATCACAATTTAAATGTTTGGTGAAATAAGAAGCAGTGCCTTTGTACAGATTTCCTCTGTGACTCTTATGTTTTCCTCTGATGCTCTGAACATAAATTATTTTATCTACGTGCTTTTATAAAATTTTAATAAAAAGCAGTTTACAAATAAATAAATAAAACTACCTTAAAAGATAATACTTAATGTAGAGTTAAAGCTATGCCACACGATATCAAACGGCGGTTTGAAACGGTGTAGACAGTCATTGTTTGCCATATTGCATGTGAGTTTCAAACGCCCTTGGTTTCAAATCTCCCTTTCAAACCGGCGCCGTTTTAATAAAATATCATAACAGTGTTCACACAGCAGTTTGAATTCATCGGACCGTATCTGAACGTCGAACATCATCACGTAGCCATACATACGAGAATAGCCGATTGATGAACTAAATTACAGAAATGAAGCATCGCCCGCGCACGTAACGTCGATGCGCGGGAACTGTTTATCTGTTGTTTGTCGAATTAATACGCGAATGGAAAAACACTCGCGCTGGATGGAATCGTACCTGGGCTTATCGATGAATAGACAGATTTCTTCATATTATCTCGCGCGATACCACCACGGTCTTATATGCGTGGCAATATTAATACGAGTACCAATAACACGGACGTAAACCAGATTCGCGATTAGTGAACGTGTTTCGCGAAAACAACCGCCCGGTGCGCGTGTTTGAAGGTTGATCACAAAAAATATAGGTATCGTGTATGATTTCGTATGATTTTCGTTCACTGTTTGTTATTGTTATGTTGTTTTTTTTAGTGCAGAAAGTAGGACGGGTACACTTAGTACTTACCTATTATACATTACAGATATTCGTATTATGTGTCAGTTCAATTAGCATTTGTACTATTCTTAAGGAGGAGGATTATACCATTAGACCAGGTCGCTAACAGGATTGGTAGGGGAACACTGATTACCAATTATCTCTGTCTTGACATACTTATGGTGACCGGCCTCGTGGTCGAGTGGTCAGACACCCAGACTGCAAAACCAGAGGTCGTGGGTTCGATTCCCACTCAGGACTAACATTCGTGTGATGAGCACATTTGTTTGTTCTGTGTCTGGGCGTCATAAAAGTCTCTATATAAGTACTATATAATATGTATATATGTATGTTTGTCAGCTGTCCGGTTACCATAACACAGGTATTAAATACCCTAATTTGGGATCAGACAGCCGTGCGTGGAATTGTCCCCAATTATAAAAAAAAACATATATTTACGTGACGTGCTTTTTCTTCATTCGTTATTCTCTTTATACATTGCATGTTGGTTTTCGTGACTATAATATTCATAATAATAAAAATAAGTATATAGGTATGTATATATGTATGCTATTTAAAATTTACATAAAACCGGTAACCGCCACACCCTAGGAACCGAAGCAAAAAATTGTTTTCACCAACAATTGCTCCGCAATAGAATCCGAAGTCGACGTCGCGGCGGGTGCTGCCCCGGGCGACCCGCAACATACATACAATACATGTTCTACAACCTTCATTGATCACGCCATTCGTTTTCTACTTTTTCGCGACGAAACCGGTCGGCGCTCAATAATTTCATTCCATTTAATCATTTAAGTAATAAATCGGCAGCGCAGACCTGATCTTAAGCGGGTCGCCTATGTAAGCGAAGCTATATACCATCACAGATATACATGACGTATTTGGAGATCGATTCAATTGGTTTTCCTCTTCTCGACGACTAAGTTCATAAAGCCTCATGCCTCGAGTAAATTTAGTACGAGACTGTTATGCTGAGTGGCGAATATTGTCAATGTAAATGCTACAATAAATTGTATAACTACGAGTACATAATGTGTAACTACACGTAGGTATATAGTTACGACTGTCTCCTATGCGGGCGGGTAGGCAGAGACTGCGGATAACCTACGGGCAACGGGTCCCGACCAATCTCTTTAGCCTCTTGTTCTGTGAGAATGACGATTGAACAGGGTACTTAATTGACGAATGGCATTTTTTTAATGTCAAATTTCTTATATCACACCCTCCATAAGTATGTATGTACGTCGTAATATTTGTAAGTAAATGTAAGTTGTTCGGTATTTCGATCGTGAAGTGTCGTGATGTCGAGTGTCTTAGTGCGCACACTCATGCACGCACATGCACAACACACACACACACTGGCGCACAGACAGACTCTTTTAGAATAATAAGTAAAAAAAATGTAAATCATGTAACTGCTTTATATTAAGTTGTTTATTTTGTTAATTCTTCTAACGAAGAGCGAAGGCTCCTACTACAGGCCTTATGAGCTTAAAAGGAGTCTCCAGTGTATACTAAATAAATAAAAAAAATGCACAAGTGCAAGCTGCATTCATCCAAACAAATTGTATTGTATTGCGATTGTGTACGGAAAGAGGATACGTTTTTATCGTCGAAATAAGTAACATTACATATATAAAGCATTTTACGTTTATGATAAGCCTTATTAAAGTGTTTTTGTTAATCATAAAAAAAATATACCTACATCGTATGTCGTTTATGAGACGAGTACTTTTGTGGTTTTCCTGCTCTGTGTGTATTGCTACGACTCATAAATAATTATAATATAGTCACAGTCGTAGCCGTAGCAATATAAACAGGTTCAAAGTCGATTGTATACGGATCTTTCAACTCATCAAAATACACTGAACCCGATAAGTTTAGTCGTATTACTTCGTTTTGGAAATTATCTTCGAGCAATTTCACTAGGAGCGTTGTATAGATATGTACTCTTTCGCTAGAGCTATGCATCCCGCTGTGTGCAAATTTCCTATTAATTAATATAACAGTTGATTTTTACTTACATAGTTGAATTAAACCCTGGACAGATCGAAGCTACGTTGTCTTCAAAAATAAGATGTAAATATTGAACTAAACCCCTCATTAGTGAATAAAAACACAACATTTACTCATAAATATGGGAGTGAAATAAATAAATGTTGTTTTTAGAACGTTACGGCAACGGTCAGGGGGCGTGACGTCATAACATAGCGTTATGCCGTTTGTCGTCACGGCATACGAGTTTTTCTTACCTCTAAGGCGCATCTAAAACATATATGTTGTATATAAAAAAAGATTTAATAAATATCCATTTTAAAACAACACTCGATCCCTTCAAGTTCATTGTCACGCAGGTACCGCCGCCGCAATAATCTTTACTGCGCTACTGGCTCGACGTCAACGCATACGTTTACATCACGCTCTTTATTGGATCGGCCGCCGGGTATTAAGGAAAGCCGATAAATAAGCCTTTCCGTACATGTACGTAAATATACACACATATTGCACACAATTACAGCATGTATTGTTCTGTGCGATTTAATTGTAACAATATGGACTTATGGACAATGGAAATGTGATAAAGTCGTTTCTTTTTTGTTTATTGTTGACATCATAAAATATTCCTTGATTTCATAATAGAAAGTCTATATATCTATATCAATAAGTCGTTGGAAAAAAATGTCAAATATTGCTGCATGCACTACACTAAATTCACTCAACATAAAGTGATTACAGAACTATTTTTCGAAATTATTTATTTAAATAAATCCGGATTTGGGAAAGCACTACTGACTCGATCTAACAATAAAAATTTCATCAAAATCAGTCAAGCCATATAAAAGGAAAACAATTACGAATACAATTGCAGCGGAATTTTATTTATTGTAAATATATATTATTTATTGTTAATATAAATATACTCTGTACGATTAGAATTTTTAATTATGATCTTTTGTATATTGTATTATTTTATAGACGTCAGTTTCGGATCATAAAGTTTAATGTTTACATTTTTATTATTATCAAACGTTAGTTCCAAGTAATTAATACGAATGCAAATACTGTGACCGTTTAATAAAATTTTGCTAAGCGTTGTTACATGTCGAGGTCGATCTGTCTCGAATAGCGTGAGAAGTGTACCGGAACTTGGAACTAATTGACATTAACAAAATTAATCTCGTTATGATTTCCTTTTACGTTTCGTATCTGTTAGACTTCAAAATTAAGAGTTACTAACAAACGATTACTTAAACCTGATTCAAAGGCTATTTGATCCGTCTTTTGTAACAGAAAAAAATAGTAATTAATAACAGTCGTGAGTTGTATTTTTATACATGCATACGAGTACGTGCATTTTACATTTCGCGTAAACCCAAATTGAAACGACCCGAAAATGATAACATGTGTCACCATTATTTATAGACCCGTGATATATACATATATACATATTTATATACGTACATTATATAACCACAACTGGCTAAATATTTTCACAGTATTTCACACGAAACACAAAGCGCTACGTATAACAGGCACTGTTTGTACATATGCTTCTGAAATAACCGTGGCCCGGCTGTACAGTTGTTTTACACTCGCGAAAATCTATTGTATACAAAGCTATTATGTATACATCATGTACATATATGTGTGTTTTATGTGTTCATTTGTACGCATATTTCAATGATACGGTCACCATTCGAACGGAATGTACCCAAAGTGTGTAGGTACCTATGTAATAATAATGCATATTCAACGATGTCATTGAATTCGTTCACTTTGTTCCTCAACTCGGCGATAATAACGATTACGTACATATTTCTTTTTTGTTTACATTCGCAATCGCGGCTTAATTATTATATGTACATGTGTACATATATGGTATCTGTACACGTTTATTGTACATTAATAATATATGTTCATTCTTTATCGGTTGTTTTTGTTATTGAACGTTATTTTTGTGCGAGGCACCACAATAAATTATAATATTTCGATAGAACGCAAGTCGCGATTACGTATGACAAATAAGTATTATGTACCTACTTATTATATGCATCATACGTGCAGTAAACATACAATTTTATTCCCCGACACTTTCATAACATATGAGCGACGATAAAGATATTGGCGATAGATACGCTCAGAAATAAATAAATAAATAACGGGGGACAATTACACGCACGGCTTTCTGATCCCAAACTAGGGAATTTAATGCCTGTGTTATGGTAACCAGACAGCTGATAAACATACATATGTACAT
>DWGJ01001158.1:0-21808 GCA_018246895.1 Aspitha aspitha aspitha
CTAGAGAATTGTAGACCTATAAAAATACTACAGAAAATAGCATATATCTATCTCTTATGGTTAACTCACAATAACTACTTTTATGTCCAAAATTTGAATAAAAATATTACGTTATTTTCGAGGCTGTTTTCTTCAGTTCAGTATTAGTCCTTATCCAAATAAATGCGTTCGTTAGCTTCGCCATTGAATATAGATCAAAATTGTCTTGTACACTATATGAATCAGATAAATACTTTAGAAGATATTATAGATTTAAGCCATCGAAGAAATATTATCTTCGCGCGCCAGGGGTTTTCATGACATGTCGGGCCGGCATCCGCGTCGGGCCCCTTCTGTCTCTATTTGTCTGGACTAATCTCAGGAATGGCTAAACGGACATTGATGGGACTTTCACTAGAAGATAGAGGAGGTTGTGGAGCATGTGTAGAATTACAGCGGAGTCGGCATTTACTGGGAAAAACTTGGTGACACATTGATTTCAAGGCGGGCGAACCCACGGTAACAGATAGTATTAAATACAAAGAAACATTTCAATTAAATGGTGGCCACTACAAAAGGATTATATATACTATTTTATGAGTAGGGATACACATAATATTTAATTATATCAATATTTTAATGAGCACTTTATAATCTACATGAATATAGTCTACAAACCAGCTATAAACAGTTTTAACTGGGTAGGTACGTATTAAACAATTTCCGTAACTGACCGAAGTAATTAATAGCACCGTAGAGCCAATTAACGAAATGTAGTTCTGTGTTAACGTAACAATGGAGGCTTTAGTTTTTTAACTCGTCTCTAATGAGGGTTCAGGGTTAGTGAAACTTTAACCACAAACGCGAGCCAAGTTTTTGTTTTATACCCGACCTATAAGTTTATAGCCTTCTGAGTCCAATAGGGTACCCATATGTATATAATTACGTAGGTTAGTTATCAACTAAGTATTTATATCTGAACGCCTCAACTAGTTATTATTTGAACGATGGATTGTTTTTCAATTACAATCATTTATACGCAAGCACTGGCTTAGGTATTTGATAGATAAGATAGTATAATATAATTTTTAAACTATTTTTATTTGTAGGTTTTTATAAGTACTTAGTGTAGATTTTAGAACTGTTTTTCATAAAAAAATTCTGTCATCTATTTAATTGCTTCGATTTAATGTCAACTTTTAATATCATTACTTTATCATTTTGTTATGCTGTAGTAGTTTAGAACTCGATGAATTAATATATAAATATTGTAATTATTTAGATACAAAAACAAGTAATTAGTAATGCTTTACAAACTGGGGTTTTTATTGCGTTACAAACTTTTAACTTAGGTTCTATTGATATGGTAAGATCGATTCTAATATAATCAAACTATCGCTGCTACTTTAAATTGTATAGTTTAAGAGCAACATTGATTGAACAACAAATATTTAGCTTCAAATACCAAAACTAAAAATATTGTTATTGTCGTATAGTAATTACACAACGCAACATCGCAAAATCGAAGTGAACTGTGTAGTTTTGTATAATTAAGTAATTATGTAACGTCTTGGCTTTTCCGGTTCTCTCTCGTAGGCACACTTTCAAACCGGTCATTTGAGTTTTTAAGACATATTCTTAATTCTTAAAGTGACACGATCACAAAAATATCTTCGTTTTGATCGTGTAAATGGCGTTATCGCAAACGCTGTTTGATTAAGTAATTACATGACAAGATTAATCGTTAGCGTTTCTGTCTCAATATACATATGCTCTTATTATGACACAATGAGGGGTCATTCAACGAGTCGCACTAACACATTTTTTAAGTATTGCTCCAACGTTGGATATGGACCGCATCTAATAATGATATGTTTAAGGTCGTAGTCTGCCACGCTGGCCGTGTAGGTTAGCAGATCTCACACAACTTGGCTAATATTATGGAAAACTTTAGGCAATTAGGTTTTTTCTATTTTTCGCCTGTACTATTAAACTGACTGACTGACTGACTTTAAAAAAACGTTGACTGGTAGAGAATGCCAATAGGTGTGTCCATTGAAGAAACAATAGATAGTAAATAAATAATAATAAAATAAATAAAACCTGTAATCTCTCACTACACAATTCGATGACAGGTGATACATAATGCTTTCCATAATATTCATTAATATGTTGTTTTGGTAGATTAGTCGATTAATTAGGCGATTATTAGATTAGTCAGATTTCATACTCATTATCTCATTAAGGTGTTTTAACAGTACTAGGTGTATTAACTATCTACAATATCTATGATGATCTTCCAACAAGAATTTGTCATCGGCTGTAGGTACTCTGTTTAGAGTTCAAAGAAGCGGTCTCAAACGTACAGTTCACTGTTTTGAATAATATCAAATCTAAGCTCTTTTTATTATGTCACGTGTCGTTCCTTCCGCTCGGACTGATCCCATTAATCATATCAGGGTTTGTAAAATTGTCCAAGTGTTCATCTCTTTAACTTTATGTAAAATTAGTGTAAGCTCCCTACAACGACCAAAAGCAAACAATGCTAAAAACAACGAATACCTATTATAGTAATGTTAAAAAAGTAGAAATTATTAAGAATACCCTCATACCATACTTAATTTACCTCGCAAGGGACAACCCTAGATGTTTTAATTTTCTCCAACATTATCTACACACGAAGACATAAATGAATATGATATAGTCAAAATAAAATTTACAAGCATCCGAAAAATTTTATTTGAATATTAGACTACCTATTGCCTTTTCATGACTTTTGCCTGTTTATTTTCTACTTCCTTCAAGAAGAATCTTTAGTAACAATTTTCACTATTTCACCTTCACTCGAACTATTTAAGGCACCGACAAAAGAATTCCCAAGAGGGACGGAAGTGTATCTACTGCACGCAAATACAACATGGGTGTGAAAATGATATTGCTCTAACTTCAATAAATTACGTTCCAGGCAAGGCGGCAAAGATTTAACAAAACCCAAGATAGGATACTTCCTATGTCGTATTGAACAAGTTGCTCAATTGCTACCATATTTCCCATTTGAATTAAATATTCTACTTTAAATTTGTGTTTGAGTAAGTATCTGACTACATGTTTGTCATCAATGAGCAAAAATTTCTGAGCACCGTTTCGGCCAAATTACATCTACATTTACGTATGCCCAGTTAAAAAACTTCATAAATTTTTGAACTATAATTTCTGTATGTCATGAGTACCAAATATAAAAGACATAAGTTCCAGTAGGACATTCTTTTTAGTTTATTAAAAGGCGTTCAACTTGCAGTGATTGGCGGATGACCAGAAATGGCATAAAAAATGAAATGCAGCCAAGAACCTATTTATGATAATAATTCCTCACATCAATATCATAACCAATTAGATACACATCAATCAAAAATTCGACGAGTCACTACATTAAACAGCTGATGCTTTGAGATTTTATCAACTAGTGTAATTATCACATGTGAATTAATTAAAACATTTTGATTAGTTTAATTATACCTGGTCATTAACATACGTGTCTGCAACAAACAAATGAAAAAAAAATTGAATTAATTAAAGCATATTATGCTTCGATTCAAAATACGAGTTTAATTCAATTTTAAAGATAGAGTAGGTGCCATGTTAAAATTGATAACTGACGTAATTTTGAAAGACTTAAATGAAGAAAATAATTGGTTTTTCTAAATAACAAAATTTATTAATATGTTTAATGTTACACAGCCTCCAGCCTATAAAGTCCGCCATAAAAATAAATCAGGATCTACAGTTTGCAAATTTGTAATAATCCTGTTTTAATCCTAATTTATTTCTATTTAAGTAAAAGTAGTAAGTATTATAAGCAAGATCCATCATAATGCACGAGTCTATAAGAATGTATAGAAAATCGTAAGTCGTTATACATAGTAAGAGTTGTTACAAGTTACATTCAGTACGTTGCATCAATCATTGCGATTACAACGCCATGACATTTATACAGTCCTGCTGACGTAGGTTCAAAGGACTGCGGTTTTGTTCTATTGTTATGATGATAGCTTCATATCGACCAATTTACGTCAGCATCTCATGACTCCGTTCAGTAAAAGTTAAAGTACCCCCTGAGAATATTGCGCGACAACTTTGTAACGCGACATTTAAATTATGACTAAGAAAAATACATAGAAGGGAAATAGGAAAATAAAAAAATATGTATTGAAAGTGCAAATTACTAAAACCGAAATGGCCCAAATAAAATGGGTAAAACGTCTGTGTAAAAGTGTTTTATAACATCATAAATATTAATAGAGAAAGTGATAGTAAAATAAATATGCTCTTCTTTAGTCCTCTTCACTTTCTCTTTGTAAATATAAACTTCTGATAAATATTATATTACTTCATAGCTCGATTATAAGTTTCGTTCAATGCTCCCGGGTAAAGTACATAAAAAGACAAATACGTCAAGATAAGGCGAGTACACTGCGCCTGATTATCAGTGACAGTGACAAGTATTAATAAAGGACAACTACTGCGCCTGACCGGTCACGAGGGCCCACGAATAAAAAATAAATCAAAAATTAACACAATACACCGCACGCTTTATCTGACCATATCTAAATGCAGCGAAACGAACAACAATAAGAATTTGTCGCACCACCAAAGAGAAACGAAAAGCGGAAAAGTATGTGTAACTACTTTATTGAAAGAACTTTCAAGGTAGCTTAATATTATCAGATAGCTAATACAACAATAATAAGAAGGTTTGAGATGCAATTGAGGGGCAATTAAATCAAAGTAAATTTTCTATCTTTTAATCATCGTTTGCTATCTTTTAATCATCATTTGTAAAAAAAAATATGAATACGTACAACAATAAAATTCATCGCTTATAGCAAATGCATACCTACATAGTTTTGTCAATTTACAATAATTGAAACCTTTATAAATGACGTTACAGATTCTTTCGAAGATTCATTTATTTGTAGGAAGATTTCTTCTTCTGAAAGTGTGAAATGACGAGCGAAAGTGTACTAATTTAGAGAATGGTTGTTTGCTAATTCTGTTTACTTTTAAATGGCATTGCATGAATCACTAAAAATAAGAAAGCATTATCTTAAGAATTAAAAATCCTTTGATCATGATTTTATTGAAGACAGATTTTGTTGATTTGTTAATATTAAAAACCGTTAACTTTTAAACTGTAAACATCTCACATTCCATTTTTAAACGTTCAACTCTTCCCATGGCTTGGAAAGATATATCGTGTATGCTGTTTAAAATTTATTAATTAATAGTAAAATTTGTACTTAGCACAAAACCGAGCACCGCGTATAAAGGAGCACCCATCTAACACGGTATCGGGTCGCAGCGAGCCGGCGACTCTACGATGCGTGGTCGAAGGCCGGCCCAAACCTCTCGTGCAGTGGTTCAAGGATGGCGCGCCCTTGCCCGCGGCCGAGGACGGCCACCGGGTCCTATTGGAAGACGGCCTGTTGTTTCTTAGGTAATGAGATTATACCCATGTTGTCTTTAGTGTTTATTTATTTATTTTTTATTTATTTATTTATTTTTAAAGATACATCAACGAGTGTTGGTTAGTGTTCTCATGTAAGCTTATTATTTCTCTTGTATTGTGGAATAAACAACAAACATGTTGTCCAAAAATGACGTTGGCCATATTCTTTATTCAAATTCTTTGTACCGGTTAGTGAACCGAATGTGTAGATGTACATATTTTTTTAGTGTTTTGTAGGTGTTCCATATTGAACTATATAGACCAGTGCCTGTATAGTAAAAATATTTATTTTCCATCGCAGGGTAAACAGGGGTAAAAAGGAAAGCGATGAAGGCATTTACTGGTGTGTAGCACGTAACATTGCAGGCGAAGCTGTCAGTCAAAACGCTTCGCTAAACGTTGCAGGTGAGTCTCAAAATAAAACCAACCCTTTCTCGTTGTGAAGTTTGTACATAACAGCATAAAACGGTGAGTTGAAAATAGAATTCTTCAAATGATGGCTTTGTTTTCAGTTCTTCGCGATGAGTTTAGAGCAGAACCTAAAGATGTGCACGTAGCAGCAGGAGAACCTGCTCTTTTAGAATGTATACCTCCAAGAGGTGTTCCAGATCCGTCGATACATTGGCTCAAAGATGGATTAATGTATGAAGTGGAAATGAATGGAAGGTATAGTAAGACGAGATTTTTTTTAAAACTGTACTCTTTTTTGCAAGTTCTATTACATGTGTCTTACAAATTTTAGAATAACAATAACAGAAACTGGGAGTTTAAAAATTCTTGAAACGTTACCGAATGACAGTGGCCTATTTAGATGCGTAGCGTCTAATATCGCAGGGGAGAGACAATCAAGAGCTGCGGCGTTAATTGTCTTAAGACGACCACACTTCGTCATTAAACCCAACAACATCACGGGTTTAGTTGGACAAACCGTGGAATTCAATTGTCAGGTAGGTAAAGTGTAATGAAGTGTGATATAATATTCTATGTAAGATATCGGTGGATATAATAGAACGTAAAATTAATGGTCATATTTCATTACAGAGTTACGATTCAAATGTAAAAATAACATGGGTGAAGGAAGACGGCATTCTGCCTAGCCATGCAACAATAATCCGAGGATTATTACGGCTGGAACAGGTGTCTGCAACCGACGCTGGTGTCTATTCCTGCCGAGCCGAGAGCCACGCGGGAACGAGCATAGCTAGCGCAACCCTAACCGTTTACTGTGAGCAATATTATTTAGATTCATTTTATTGCATGGATATTTTTGATGTCTGTTGAGAGCTATTTTAATACGGCCATCTGTTCCAGCGTTACCGCACTTCACACAGATACCATCCAATTTAACCGCATGGGAGGGTGATGTGGTGTCCATTCCCTGTGAAGCTAAAGGCTTGCCCACACCCACAACATTTTGGATATTAGAAGGAAATGAAGATTCATTATTGTTTCCCGAGTGCACGAAAAGCAATACTAGTTTATTGTATTTGGACGGTGCCAAAGTGGAACATGGCGGAAGGGTTATTTGTACAGCTGTTAATGCTGCTGGTAGCGTAATGCAAGAAGCTTATCTCAATGTCTTAAGAAAAGGCGTCAATATGCAAAAGAAACATTCTTTAGAGGAAGACTTTGGTAGCAATTTTGAACGTGAGACTCATATGACAGAATACGAACTCGTTCAAGCGAGAAAGTATTTGCAACAGAATGTTTTAGTCTTGCGGAGGGTGGAAACTTTGTCATCGAGCTCGCTCAAAGTTGTTTGGGATGTACGTATATGTTTAGTACAAAAATGTATCGAGAGGCTTTATACATAAAAACGGATTTTAACAAAGTTACTTCTATTATTTTAGGTACTGACCGATTACAATGAATACCTTGAAGGACTTAAAATATGGTATAATGGCACATCGCTTAATTGGCGTAATAATACTATTGAAGAGGCCGATATTTTAAATTCATCACATAGTGAATCATGTTCGAATGGATCTCTTACTAATGTAGACAACAGTGGGTCGTCGAGTTACATTCTATCTGGATTGGCTGCGTACACACAGTATGATATATTTCTAATGCCATTTTACAAAACGCTGTTAGGAAAGCCGTCGAATTCGATGACGGGTTACACCGACGAAGATGGTAAGTGTGATCGTTATGTTTCACCTCCCTTGTCTCTATGTGTAACCATTACAGTGCAAATGTTCATCACCTAATTTGTTAATACTTACGTAAGTATCGATTTTTGAAAATAGATAATTGTTTTAGTGCCATCGGTGCCTCCCCAGAGCGTGACGGCTGGTGTAATTAATGCAACTTCGGCATGGATACGATGGGAACCGCCACCTGCTAGTTCGTGGAACGGGGAGCTTACCGGGTATTTGGTGAGTTTACCTATTTGTAAGTTTGATACGCTTTACCATAATTGCTTGCTTATTAAACTCGCTTTAAACAGTGGAAATTGCGAAGTGTGGATATCTCAAGAATATTTAGTTGTTTGTTTAGAGGCCTTTGTGTATAACTTATACACTACAATAATAAATCACAAAAATTGCAAACCACATTTGTTTTTTCAAGGAATGTTGTTGTAATGTTTAAAATCAATCATTCTATTTTAAAAATCACACAAAGGCGAATCAATAGATCTAATCGTATTTTACTTCTTAGCTAAAGAAATAAGCGGAAAATCGTTATTTCTATTCAATTTCAGAAAAGCGTACCGTCATAATGATACAATTAATATTTTCTGATTACTATTTACACAATATTAGTCAAAACAGAAATAAACGTTAATATTTGCTACAGAAAAAAACCCAAACAATGCGTAAACAATAAATAAATTAAACTAGTCACAAATAAAACCATTCTCGACTCGCTCCTAAAATAAACGCTTTCTTATCACGCAAATACCACGGTGTGCCATAAATTCCACGCTTTTTATCAATATAGAAGTGTACTGGGACAGCTATGTGATAATAAGATTTCACAATACTTTGGTTTAGTTACATTTTTTGTCGTTCCCTTTTTTGCTACCATCCATTTCGACTAATTCTGTATGCCAATCTCAGCTTATGATCGATTTCGTTATATTTATGTAGAAAGATTTTGTCATATTGATAAGTTATGATATTATCTTCCAGTTCGGAGTAACTAATACGAGTAACTATTTCCGTTGCCTAATATGTTGTTTCTAAAGAATGTTCATTCAACAGATCGAGATACGAGTAGGCACTGGAACAAGCGGGCGGCCGCCTGTCGGTCAGATGTCGCTCGGGCCCCGGACACGAGCCGCTGCAGCCAGTTCCTTGCGCACTGGCGGCAGATACAGCGCCCGCGCTGCAGCCGTCACGCGCAAAGGCCCAGG
The DNA here is from genome assembly GCA_018246895.1 of Aspitha aspitha aspitha. Lineage (NCBI taxonomy): Eukaryota > Metazoa > Arthropoda > Insecta > Lepidoptera > Hesperiidae > Aspitha > Aspitha aspitha. The sequence goes on from DWGJ01001158.1 coordinate 8,844, forward strand.
GCCGTTCAGCGCTCCCGTCCAGATTCACATGATCCCTACGCAGTCGCAAAGGCACTACGTCCAGTAAGTTATTTCATTTACGTAGTTAATTAAGGGTATTTTTCTTTACCGCTAGTCAGTATACTTATAGACATTAACGAATTTTCTTTGACCATTTATTAGATTGATAAACAAAACAAGAATATTTTTCCTCTAGGACTGAACCTCCAAAAGATACCAATATACCTCATATACTGCAAGAGACGTGGCTTTTAGCTCTGGGCTTGACTTTGTTCTCTGTGATAGTGATCGGCGTGTTCAGTATTTATTACATCAAACGACGAAATGGCATTCAGAGAAAAAAATCTACAGGTAAGTGTCAAAATAATTAAATGTCCTCTAGAGCGTCCTCATAAATCATCTCTTTAGATAAAGAAAAGCTATTAGAATGCATTATAATAAATAAATGTAATAACAGGTTTAATAAATTTGCCGATTTAGCTTATGTTTGAAAGCAAAAATTAACACTATTTAATAGTTAAATGCAAATATAAATTCACTTCTGTAACCGAAAATATTTGTTATCGATTCATTCATTTTCACAGATTTTTAATGTAGGTTTATATTATACCTAGATTCGAAATTTGGTTAAATACCAAGCGATTATAATACGAGTAGATGTTCAAAAAGACAAATTCCGATGTTACGATATTGTATCTACAGAGACTCATTTACTCGTACTTTGATGTTGATATATCACAATTTATGGAGAGCGAGTAATTGAAACGTTAATCTCAATTCTAGGTCAGTCAATTGTCACGGCCCAGCAATGTCTATTGAATAAAGACACTATTTGGTTACGTGACCGCCCCGTATTTGCCCCGCCGACAGACCCCTCTGTAGGAGTAAGCAGTTGCCATCAAACTCTCTTACAAGGTGAGTCAACAACTCTAATCAATAACTCAAACAAAGTTATTGCGTCAAATAATTTAAATCGTATTAGATTATTTCTATTTCTGTTTTCAAGGCCCTGTTATCATCTATTATAATTTACAATTATTACGATAATGCTGGTATTTGAAAGTCTTACGGTAATTATACATTGTAAATATTATAGCGGAGTTTATAAAAGATTTATGACAACAATTATTATTTGAATATTTCGTTTAAGGTATGTAGGAACTAATTATTTTAGAGTGCTTTAAAATAGGCGTTTACTCTTTTAGGCGGACAATCGACAAACATTTTAAACGTTGAGCCAGAGTACTGTCTGCCGCAGAATTCAATCCAAGGCTTAGATGCATCGAGTGTAGACAGAATGAAGCGGGGCCCGCCGGAACCGTACGCCTCCAGTGCTATTTACACTGAACTCAATTTCAAGGTACTCCCAGATAAGCAATATGAGAATTTCTTTGTTGACTTTAGATAAGCCGCTCGGTTTTATTTGCGTAAGTTAACGCTATCGCATTTCAAATACTTGGCAGGCTCGAGTGTGTGATTTGTGTAACCGTAAACCTGAATTCCCAACAGGACAGCAACGACGTCGGAGACCTGAGAAATTGCGCGGAAAGACGATCTCACAACAATAGCATTGTTAGATCGTGCAACGGTAGCATTCAGTACTCGAACGGGGAATGTTCTACTTGTTGCCATAGCACTTCCAGTCGATCGACGAAGGACTATAGGGAGCTGAGACACGAGAATGTACATAATGACATGAACGCTATTGAAGATGATTGCGCGTCATGTCACACTAATAGGTCCGGTTCGCGAAGCAGACAGGACAAAAGCAAAGTGTGTCCCGCAAGTGATTTAGAGTACGATTATCCGCAGTGGCACTGGCTCGGTAGGGAGAATAGTTTCAAAATTCCAATTCCGACCGGCAGACATTCGAATGTAGCGAGATCCGAGCAGGGCTGTCAAATAAATCTGTGTGATATACTGCCGCCTCCGCCCTATGAGGTAATATGAGTTTTTTGGATTTTTAAGTTGCAAAAGATAATAGACGTATACAACTTGATACAAGCATTTAATTTTTTCACGACTTGTTTGACCAGGAACATAGATATGTCAATTGTATCGATCTAATCAATTCACAAAAGAATAACACTGACCTATAATTGTGTTGTTTATAATGCAAACATTAGATGATTACTAAAATGTCGATTTTTTTCAGAGTCCTGAAAACAAGAAATAAAGGTTAGTGCCGAAGACGCTAACTATTTGTATTATCTTTAAAGAAAAAACGTAGAGCAATAACCGATATCAACTTCGATGTAATATTAGTAGTTATAGGCAGTGACTTATCCTAAAGTTTTAGGTAAATATGTGTCTGTTTGTATTAAGATGTGAGCATTAGAAACATTTTATAACTAGGACTTATCACAACCAGTTAGTAAGACCGTTGTAAGTGTTTTACGTAACCCATAAATTGATATTTGTTTCGAAATACATACGAATGTTGTCCATTATGTATGGTACAGTTTTTTTATAGTTATGACAATACTCATATTTTATGTATCATTTTTATTACTTTGTCATCCTGTCTCAGAGTGCAGTGTGCAGTGTTAACGAAATGCAGTCTAGTGTTGACACTATCGACAGCCGCTGTCAAAATGACACCACCGAAAACGCAACAGTCGACTTTTGTCAATAACTCATTAACCACGCGTAACTTATTTGAGTGCTTTGACACGTACTCGTATTATTAATCATGTTGTATACCACTTTTCTAGACGAAATTCGTATCTTATGAATATATTAAAAAGTCAAATGAGTAATAGTGATAAAATTAATGAACGTAACTTAATTGACACGTACAATGCACATTTAACATTGGTTAATGATTTGATTTTTTTTACTACAGAATCAACCCAGTACGTACTTCACGTATCTCTAATATACGAGTAACTTATGCATGTAGGCGATACGACGTGTCCATACATTTCTTAGTAGCGTTACTGTAGTTGGATAAAACAATTCTAGGTGTTATATATAAATGATAATGTGTTTACCTAAAATATTAGCCATGTACCTATAGTCAAATTCAGTGAATGTAGTTGTGCTTGTAATATGTAGGTAACCGATTTGTAATAATTAATGTATTGCCTGAGTCCTCGGTGATAAAGTTCGCTAGGAGACTGTTTTTCTAAATACCCGGCATCAAAACAAACTCTTTCTGTCGCAAGCAGGCCAAGCAAAACGTTTTCAATTCCACATAGAGGAATTAGATAATTTTTCATAAGGAAAATAATGCTACCGGCTTTTTCATATAATTAATTTCGAAACTAAAAGTACCTATTTACCCTTTTTCACCGATGACGCAGATTATTTATTCCTAATTCTAGTCACAGTGTATAGACTAGCTTCACCTTTTTTGATAGACATTTTATGGAACATATTCCTGTTAGTTAACTAGAATACGTACGAATCAACTTTTATAATATAACTTTTCGCATAAATTTCTCAGTATAAATTGTGAATTATATAGCCCGCATTTCACTGCCATTTACACATAGAAATATGATTTTAACGACTTGTCCTAACGCCAGCGAGTATACGGCAAGCGATCTCGGAAATAATAGCTGTAGCATACACATGGAAACTAAAAGCATGTATTAACGTAAATAACTCGTTTTTGATATTCTAAGAATTTTCACGTTTACTTACCTTTATCTCTATCAATTCGTTGCCCGCGACTCGTTGACGGTGAGATAATTCCCTTAGTTTTATAATCTTCGACTGTGATACTTATATTAAATTTATGTATTAGATGTAATAATTGTACGTTAGTGTAATTTATGCCACGATTTCAAAATTTTACCTCGTAATTAATCCATTTAAAGGAGGAAAGGATTTTTTTGCCGTCGAAATATTTTCAGAGCCAGTTGTGTTGTATAAAAAGAAATATAGCGATTTATAAGATTGCATTTGTTTTATTTATATTCCTTCTTAACTTGCCCCAAATAGAGAAAGCCTAATGACATAAGGTATTCATAGTATTCATAGTCACGATCCAGTTTTTTTCTGGCCTCTTGTGTAAAAGAAAGTCGACGCGAATGACCCCTGATATGTACATGACCTGTTTTCATTATTATAAAACAATGATAACAATGTTACGACCAGAAACATAACATCGTAATTAATATTATCGTAAAAGTATTAAGTGTTATATGCCTAGATTATTTATCTAAATAATACTTTACTGCTGAAGATCTGCGCTATTAACCGACAAACATCAATATACATTTCGCATGTCTTGTAAATTTTATGGTATACAAAGGCAATGTTAAAGGGTGCCATAAATAACAGTGCTCAGAGAAGTTGGTAATGAAACACGTCTTTACCTCAGTGTACCGTGCCGACTCGTAAACCAGCTGCAATCAGAGTCGCGGCACATTTGTTGCATTTCAATGTAATATGAATAATTGTTGTCATTTTCAACAAAGGTCGTACACTTAAAAACGTTTATGTGTACGACCTAACAAACAAAACTAATGAACCAATTTAACAATCATCTGTTTGGCTTTCAAATATGCGAGTCAATGTCAATTTTACATGTTAATCGTAAAAATAACAGATTATCTAAAAACTTGAATCATGCATCTTACTCTTTAGCCGTTGTAGACCCTTTAGAAGTTTATAGGGAATATTTTGCCAAAATTTTGCATGTGATACATTGTACTCGTGCGATGACGAAGCGAGTGACTGGTACTTAATAAACAGGTTACGATGTACCTACCTATCTAGTTTATAAGGGGATTATAATGAACAGGAATAGTAGGATAAAATGTGTTTTAAACTTTTAATGTATTTCCTACTATGATGTAGCGTGTCTGCCGTGTCCTTTTAATGCGTCTAGACCCATTAAACACGAACTAAACGTTGATTCTAATAATTAGCAGTTAGTCAGGCGAGATCTACACAGGAATGGCTCCATAATCTATTTTGACGTTAGGCAAAGTAGGTAGTTGTCCATAAAATTATTTACAAAGTAAACTAATCACATAATAAATAACAGCTCAGTTAGTTCAGTTGAACAAGATATTGAACTTGAGAAATGTTTATAAAAAAGCTAAAATTATTTAAAATCTTTTGGGTGCATGTAATTTTAGAACGTTCCCAATTTATCAGTCCGTTTACTATAATCGAAGGACAAGAAACTAGTGCTAATGAAAAGTTGTATTTTTATGGCATTTACTTATTTATTAGTACGGGCTATCGTTATTTGACAGTGTGCTGTAAATTGTCAGTAAATGATTGAGAACTAATGGAAACTGCTCATCGATTTACATACCTATCATTGACGTGGATACTACAAGAAAGATTTCAGCGGTGACGAAAATATGTAAGTGAAAAAGTAAGAGATAAGTAAAGTAATTCAGGAATATTCTGCTCAACACTCTCAATTTTTCTTTTAACACCCTACAAACTTTCGTAGTAATAAATTAATATCCTTGCTTGTCGACTTACTTGTACTTATTACTAAGTCGACGGGGATTACAAGTTGGGCGTGTTTTTACGACCAAATAAAAATTAACTTACCCGTATAATAGTAGAATGGGTATTTTATTTTACGATTAAAACCGCAGTGAAATGAAAAGCTTATACATCATTTTATGATTTGAACAAAATAATTAAATTGAAATGTGGGTCAGAGAACTCTAACATTAAGGGATTTAAGGGTGTTAAAAGTTAGATTCAAGCGGAAAAATCGGAAGTGACTGGTCTACAGTTATTATTTTACAGAATTATTATTTTCGAGAAACAATAAAACCGTTAACAAGTAAAAACCGTTTTATCTACACATTGCATTACTGTTTATTATTAATGCTACTTATTTGTAATGATATTTTGAGATAGTGTGGGGGTGAGCGGGATGGGTTTGAAACTTATACCGGATTCATCTGTATTAACTAGCATTAACGTGCTTTCTGCGGCTTCCAATAGTGACTTGATTATGTTGCGCACTGAACCTGAAATGAATAAGACATATTGTTAACAAAGTAAAAGAAATACACAAACATATATACATACATTTTTATATATTCTATCAGCATAACGTGTTTATCATGATCCAAGTGGTGAAATAAATTGATATAATTGGAATCGAATATTTATTACAAAACGAAAACTGAATACATTAAAAATATAAAAACCATTATATTCGGTATGCTACATTTAGCTTACTTAGACGGGCCTGATTGCCTATGGTACCCTTTTACTATAATACCTTTCAATAAAACTATTAAATTAACAAATATCCTAGCTAGAGGTCACCTTTAACAACTAAGTTCCTATTAATGAAATAAAATAAAGGAATAAAGAGAGAAGTATAGACATATGTATTTAGTTGCAGCTACTTCGGAATAGTATTCCAAGCGCTAAAATACAAAGCATAAACATCTCGGGTAATGAACTTTATACAAACAGCTGTTAAGTTAATGCTCACGTGACATCGTCGTTATGCGCACCAGTAGATGAAGAATTAAGTACAAGAATTAGAACAACGACGTATAACGATTTCAATGTTGACGATATTTATGATAATTATTATTATACCATCACGTAATGTCTTACAAATCTGTAGTACCTACTTCTTTCATATTCATCACTATCTACATACATACAACATATCGGTTTCGGTGATACCTGACTTAAACAGCCAGTATCTGACCTATATGATCAAGATAGATTAATATTGATCTACTCGGCACTTGCATCTACCAACATTGGTATATCTGGTCTGTTATTTCATCGCCATGTTAGACATGCTATTGTTATAAAGTTATGATATTGCATGCTATACTATTCGTATTTGGTTGAGTCTACCGAATAATCTGGTGCCTTTCGGGCAAACTTTCCATACCTGTTACTATACTGTTGCTACAATTTTAATTGTTTATAGATAGTTAAGCGGAGGTTAATATTAGCAAAACGTTTAACTTTTATTTATTACTTAGTTCATTACAATAATGTATGCTTTTAACAAAGGATTTCCTTAAATATCTCTGGAACTTATTAGGAGAAGAGTCTTTGTAGCGTTATCCCGAGCTCATTTGTATTAACTGGCATTAACGTACTTAACGGGGAGTCATTAGGCACTGCAGCACACTTTGTGAAGCGAATCTGAAAATAAATGTGTGTACTTAGTTTGTACGCGAGAAAATGGGGTATTAGATTGAAATTTTAATAAAATGATAATAGTTTCTTGGGCCAACTTAAGATACGCACCTGCTTCCAAATTAGGCAAGGCCTTTTCTCTAATAACCAGACAGCTATTAAACCACACATACATAATATACATTACAATTACATTTATGTCTAAACACTTATAGGTATTTGTTGTAATTTTTTTCAAATATATTCATATATTGGGGACACTCGATTGTATATATATAAATAGAAATTGTAAAGTATAGATGAAAAGTCAAACGGCTTGTTTTGAAAAGAAAAATTAAATGTAATTAATTATTACATTTAATTTTTATTAAATATGAATTAAATGTAATGTAAACAATCTCTCCAAAGTACTTCTAGTTTTCGTCGACGAACAACATCAGTCTGACTGCTTGCAGCGGGCCTTCAAGTTTGAAGTCGTGATTTATCCTAATTAATGGATCTGTCGGATGGCAATAAAGAAAATGAAAACATTTTACCAAATCTCTTCCAAAGCTTCGGGTTAAGAGCATTCGGTAATAAATCGTGGAGCCCAATTTATTTCCGTCTCTATCAACTACCTAGATACCTATTCCGTACAAAATGAGATTTCCATTTATTCGAATATTTAAACGGAACAAAGAACCATTCGATTCAAATTACATTCTTACCATTTATGGTTTTATTAGAAATGCGGGCCTTTAGTATTCTTCTAATTAATTCCAGGCAAATGTCGATTGTGGATACTGATTGTGCAGGTCTTGGGAGTAAGCGTAACGAACGATCTATGGGAACCCATTATTTCTCTCCTATACATAGTCTTACAATAATTTTCGGTTTAAAATTACTTTTAAACTCATAAAGTATTATAAACGAGGCGCGAGATAGTTAAAAATTGCAACTATCAAAAATATAAGAAGGTAAAGACAAAATGTTTTGTTTTTAAATTCGGTAGTATTGTACTTGTATCATATAATTTTTTAATGAAAATATCAACACTATATACAATTGATAATAAATATAATTATATATCCATATTTGCCAGTTTTTATTTACTCAAATAAATATTTAAATACCCCTTAATTAATTTAAATGCGAAATTGCTGTAGTATCCTTCATTATGTTTGGTTAAGTCAAGATAAAACAATGTCTATACTACTTACGTGCATAGCGTTACTCGACTCGACATGCTCCAAGTTCCACCATAAACTCACGAAAGGGTACCATATTTAGATAAAATCGTAAATTTGCAACGAACTCATTGCTTATTAATATATCACGAACGCAAATTTACTTAGGAGGTTAAAAGCTGCATCTGTTAGTACAATTTATGTTAATATACATCCACTCCTGGTACATTTCCATAGGGAGTTCATTTATCACAAGATGATAAACAGAATAAGACTTGCTTTGAAATTGTTAGTCACTAGTTGTCATCTTGACTTCACTAAGTTGCATGCTAAAGTCTAAAGTAACTTGAATCCCGTCACTTGACGTGTAGCATTCGGATAAGATATTACTGCATAAGATTGACATAAAACATTTTGCTATTACGAGCCTGTCAGGAAGAAATGGGACGATTGATCGCTTACGCATACGATATAGTCAACTTAGTTAACGTACAATATGTGTCGATGATAATACTTCAAAAAGATAAAGTTTATAAAGACGGTATTTTTTCTTTATTTCTAAGACCTTTGATGGTCTAACAACGGGTAAATTTTTATGGGTTCTATCATGTTTCAATAAGTACGTGCGTTAAATTGTCCTGAAAACGTCTCCGTTAGACAACAAGTAGGTATAACAATCTTACGTCTTGTCGTAAATTTTGCGATGTAAAATGAATTTTATTTAATACAAAAGCTTACTGCATAAATAGTGATATATATACGTCTGTTTTAAAAGATATAAAATAATAGGCATGATTTAATGTAATCAGCGGCACGATACGAAGCTCTTTCATAAATGACTGAAAACGTGAAAGCCATTAGCAGGCATCGCTTTAAAATTTAATAATGAAAATTTGAAAACAAAATTCCCAGCAAGGATCGGGTAAACACAATAATGTCACGACTGTTATATAATCATTTGTCCATTTATTTCTAACGATATTGCGGAAAAATCATATTTCTTATTTAATTATCTAATTATACGCAGTCTTATTAGACCATCTACACATAGTGGGGTACATGTTTACAGGTGTTTTTTATTTAAAATTATTTAACCCTTAAATATTTACCTATAAAAAGTTACCTTCATCCATATTTATTTATCATTGTACATTATTTAGTTATCTCTACACGACTAAACCATACAAAGACGACTATATTTAGTCAGATACGAATATATTTAATTTCTAATCGCCTATATCATAACGTACACAACGTACAAACGTAGGTTTAATTCAAATTTTTGATTAATTTATTGTTTTATGAAAGAACTGGGAGAAAAAATCCGGGGAAAAAAACTCACAGCACTCTTTTAAATAACAAATTTGGAATAAAAGAAAAAAATCAAATATAATAATAAAAATATAAAATAATAGATAGAATAGTCAATTAATTTATAAATAACGACATGGACATTACAGAAAGGCGTGAGTGTCGTAGTCGTTACGTGTTGTAGCCGCGACGTTCGTTATAAACGATCAACTGTGCATTCCCCTACAGACCGAGACGATTTTAATCCATTAGCTTTACATGAAAAGTTAATACACAAATGTCAATATAACAGTAAGGACAGGTATTATAGAGTACCTCTTCCTTGGATTGGGGTCCTTTTTATGGACATCGAGAGATATGTTATCATTGATTGATATTGAACCTTGTGAGAGAATCTACGCTTTGTTATTTAAGCAATGGTTCTCGTATCATAGTGAAAGAAAAAAACTCAGGGTTATTTTAGGTATTGTAAGTTTTCTCTTTAGAGATCGCTTATAACCATTATCTTCAGATTTTTTTGGATTCCCCAACAATCCGCAACCCACGTACATAACAGAAAGAGCATCTATTAACTGATATACGGACAGTAGGCCCTAAATATGCTCCGCGATTCTTTTGTCATTCATTTGTATTATGCACTCGTACTTATTCGAACCGTTTAAACGTTCCTTTCCGTCACTTGTATAAAATATAAAAAAATTGTACGGTTGTTAGCGGCTAGTAATTACTTTCCACCGTACTTAGTAAATTACAGTATATACGTGTACATTTCACTCGGAACCACGCCTCGAGCGCAAAAAGCACGTCATTTTAGTTGAATTAAAACCGAAACTATACTACCATGCAGCGTTATTATAAACCATGTTGTATTGTAATTTTCTATTGTCTCAAAATTCAGTCGTTTCATAATAACAATTAACATGTTTGTGTGAAATTTTACCACGTAGGTATTTGTAAAGGATTAGAAATATTGTTCGGGCATTATACCACGCGGTTGCCGATTTTATCGATTGAGATCTGTAAAATTAAGTTACGACGAGCGCGCAGCACACTTCCATGGGATAGCGTTAAAGCATTTCTGCGCTTCGCAAGACAATAAGCATTTGGTACCGTTATCACAACTTTAGATGTTTTAACAATAATCAAACGACTTATCTACTAAAGCGAATCTCCTCAATCTGAACCGGAGAAGCGTCATGCAATACGCTCTAAGATTCCTTTAATTAAGAGACAGACCCGTGCTAGGCGATGACATGCAACAAAAAAATTATCATCAAATACGTGCAATAACTGACATTTTCAAATGTTTCTGTTTTCAGTGTTTTTGTTAGTTCATCAACACATTACAATAAGTACTGATAGCTGATAAAATGCTCATTGAATTTGGTATTATTTTAAACAGTAAATATTGTAACAGAGTAAAATGTATCCGTAAGTAAACAAACACAAACACAGCACGTATTTAAACTGGTATCAGACGTCTAAAATATCATTGAGCCACCCCAACGGACCCTTCTTGATAGTGCTTAACCTTTGTTACGTCGCTAGTGACGTTCCACGGTACAATTTAGCTTGATCATTATACGAATATCGAGTTACTGGCAACCCTAGACCCACCGTACCGGTATTTTACAAACCATAGTGAACATAGGGAAGCGTTTAGCGATTTGTAAAGTAGCAAATGTCAAACAAGTTTTAATTTTCATGGTAAAATAAGACTACTTAAACTGATGGTAAAATGCAGTCGCTCTTAAATTCACTTACCGCTGATCGCATTTTGTCTCTGAATTACAATATGTGAGATAATTAAATGATACTTATAAAAAGGAAAAAAATATTGTTCAATTATCCAACAGTTGTGAAAGAATTAAAGCGAATATAACAATATAACATCCTCTATACATATTACCCTTGAAGTTCATTTTAACAGCGGGAAATTTATTTTTTGAGGATACAATTCCGCTACCACGCTTCACTGTGAACGTTCGCTAAGGAGGAATCCCATGAAAGACTAGGGGGCGTGAAGCCTCGTTGTTACTGTGAATTTCGTAATTAAACGCCTCGTCTAATTGTGACCTTCGTACAGTCCTTCTTTACGCTCCGTTACACTTCGATCTTTGCACAGGGATATTCAAGGGACGAATACTGGCTTTTCTTTTTTGTGAAACTATTTTCTAGAGTATCTAGTCTATTATTATAGCGGTGATTCATTAAAGGTGAAGTATTCATATTGTTCCGACTGGTTTAAAGAATAACAAATACATACAGAGAGAAAGCAGAGCGTTGGCGGTTAGAAGCAATAGGCTTGCCCGCAGTTTCGTTCAGTTTACTACACACGTGAATACAACTCCATCTAAGCCAGTGTTATCCTATAACAGTTACAGTATAATACACTGTATGTATGTGCCAACGCTTTTAGGCTATCATTGAGGCTTACAGTAAAGCTAAAGCTCTTTAAAAATATTTTCTCATTCTAATATTGGGCAACCTGCATTCTCCATATAAAGGTTTGCGATAGACAAACAGCAGATGTCTTCATAATATACGAGTAATATGTCGCGCTGCTCAACATACCAAATTGCTTTAGGTGTAAAATTTTATGATATATTAATAACGTCTGAGAACTGTTTTTAAACAGCAGTTTTTGTAACGAAGATCAAATTTGAATACATTTTGCTACCGTTGAACTTCTTCACCTCACGAGCTATGATATTAATCTTATATCATGGCGGGACTTATACATTTTATATGTAACGGGTATTCACGATAACACAAGCAGTAAATTTCACCACATCGTCATAAAGTTGCTTCATTTCACACCTTACTGGGATGTCACTAGATTAGGTTAAAACTGTTATAAATATATTAAAACTGCAACTATGAAGTACTCGTATAAAATTAACATAATCCATAAGGTTATTTATGACGAACATTTGTATAATAATCTGCGTCTAATTCAAGTAAGATGTTTACAATGAACCATGATTACGCATCTGTACAACAGGGAAGGCGTAAAGCGGGAATGGCCGCGTTTATGTAAATTGCTTCCGTTCGAATTTCGCAAGATTTATGCCTCGACGTCAACAACAATTAAATTTGGACCACGACTCCTCTCCGTGCATAAATTACCCGTGCTAAACCATTAGCATAACCTGATAACGCTTTCTGTATAACGATTCAATACCTATATCATTACATAAGTACGAGAAATCTATAAATCATTGCTTAATTGATAGTAGCGTTAACTATTAACAGTCTATTAATTTATTTATGTGATTTTAATGTTAATGTTATGTAATATTTTATACAAATATTTAAGTATGCAGTTATAGAATTGCATCTTCATCATCGACCATTTTATTGCCTTTATTTAATGGCAACGATAGC
>DWGJ01001159.1:0-21804 GCA_018246895.1 Aspitha aspitha aspitha
GGACAGGGATATTTGGCACTCGCTGCTTTCTGCCTACCCCGCAAGGGACCTGGCGTGACGATATGTATATATGTATAAAATAATAATATCGAAAACTGAATATACTTTTTTTAATACTATACAGTGATACATCAAGGTGCAGTGAATTATACTGGGGATAAATAAATAAATCCTTTGTTCGCGCTATAAAAACTAATTCTCTGTCTCTACGACCTTGTGAATAATCAGTTTATATATTGCAGTTGCCATCCATTATTATTTTCTTGCCTATCCTTCCTTACTTTTTCTTTAATTGTTTTTTAATATAGTGCGTCATATCACTAATTCTTTTATATTATTCACATGTGATTTTCCAACACCGACTTCCATCAAACTTTCAGGATTAGTCTAAAAGAAATATTCCAATAATAAAAAATAGTATCAGGTACCTACTATTCATTGGAAATATAAATATCTAAAACACTCTAAAACACTAAATACTTATATAGTATTCAAAAAGCACATTTCAGTTAATTATAAAATAATACTACATAACATACCAAAACAGACACGCTGCGGTTACGTTACTAATAAAACGGAATATGCAAAATTATTAATTTATGGAAAATGTGGAAGTACTATGTTTTAAACTAAATTACAGATAAATTATCGAGTCATATAAGTAGTCGTGTTCTTAAAGTATACACCTTTGTAATCCATCAATGCATAGTAGGTATATGACGTCTTGTTGAGAGTCTGCCCTTCAGTATGACCTGACCGAATTTTTACTCATCTCGTCTACATTTCTAAGGATAGTTTATGTGATTTAGAACTTAAATGGCGGCGGTGTTTGTATTACTGATTTTATGCAGCAAAAGGTCGGCCACCTACGCGCTATCAAAGAAAATACTGCCTAAGCCCTTGAGATATGATTGCATATATACATATCTATTTTAACGTATAATTCACACTAATCATTCAAGTCCAAAAATCATAAAATATAATCCAATAGTTAACTTACCAAGCTTGGCTAAATTTTTAACAAATTAATCATCTATTAGCCTTATTTACTGAAGATCATTGTTTTTTACAACATAATGTATAATTAAATATATTCGAAAATGTCGTTGATTAACTAAATGAGACAAGGTCGTAATTAATATATGAGACGATGACGTATGCTCGACTCAGCCGTCAGTTGAATGTCGAGAGTATACAAAGAATGTTTTCGGTTGCAAAGTAAGAGTCTATTTCTATATGAACAACGCCGGCAAGATCACTAGTACTCACTAGTATAGATATTATAAAGCAGACAGATAAATTACCGTTGGTAAGAATAAGTAGGTACCACGGAAAAAAATAACAATAATTGAAAATCCTGAAATATGAATCAGCTTAGGAAACCTAACGTTACCTAGATACAACAGATATTTGTGAAATGATAGTACATATATACCTAATTTTTATCATCCATAGAGTAAAAATCTCAATAATACAATTCAAGTGAATAAGTCGAGTACTTGTTTTTTGAACACAGAAAACATGATTTGGTTAATGCTTTGTTTATATTTAAGTACCTGCAATTTTAAAAATGGATAGACCAAACAGTAGGATATTTGACTGGAGCAATAGTAAGATAGATCGTTATTGTGTGGCCGAGGAGCCTCTGGCAGAGACGTGGTGCAGCGCGCTGAGCATGAGCGGCTGCCACGCCGTGCCCAGCGGCCGCCCCGGCGCCGCGCCCAGCCGCCGCTGCAGCGCGCCGCCGCTCGACACCGCCCACACCTCGTGCCCCGCGCACGAGACATGCTTGAACGTCGATTCGCAGTCTGGAAGTGGTCCAAACAACATTTGTGTCTCACAAATTTAAGGAGCTAGGATTTCACAAATTTGTATTTGTACCAATAAATATCATTTTGTGATTGCAATTTGTTATATGCAAAGTATTTAATTTTGATGTTATAGATTTCTGAAATAATTAGAAGGAAACAAAATTCGACTAACGAAATTGCTGAAAAAAAAAAAAAATGAATAATGATGTAACAATTATTTTATCTACAGTGTGCACATGTATTATTATTAGATAAAAAGTTATTTAGATTGATTAAAATATAATCATGATCAGCATTGTACATATGTATAATTAATTAGTGTTACCTGTTAAATACTTCCATTGTCTGCCTTCCTGTTTTTCTTTTGATATTTCAGTTCTCACTGCTATCATGCCGTTAGAAAGAATAACCCAAGCAGCGCCTGTTGTTAACGATACTGCTTTCGCACCAACTACGGTTTTTTGAGTAAATGCAAAATTACATTTTGGTGCCTCAATAAGTTTCCAACTGGAGCCTCCAGGATTTTCCTTTGTTACACTATCTCGATAATAAAGTTCACCTTTTCTACCTACCGACCAAATGATATTATCATATATACTGATGGCAATCAGAGACTGTGGACTGTTAATGTGTTCCCAATGAAGACCCTAAAGACAAACAAGTTTTATATAAAGTAACTTGAACAATTGAACATTCAATTTATAATATTATTGAATGTGTAAGTTCTTACTGAAGGTGAGGCTAATGTAACTCCTGTTCGATATATAGCATCACCTCCTATTGTGATGGCCCACACACAGACTTCTTCACCGTTTGCCTGTAATTTTAATACCAATGAACAATGTCTTTCAGCTTTGCAGCTGCAGATTAACTTTTTGGGTAAATAAAGTGTGCTAACATACCCATAAAGAAATGTCCAATAATCCGGTGCTGCCAGCTCGAAGCCATGGACCTTCAGTAATAATCTGAGCCTTACGGTACCAACGTCTACGTCGTACACAATCAGTAAATATTTTCTTTCCATGATATGGAGCTGGGAAGTCAGTTGCATACTGCCATCCATCACTATCAACACCACCAGGGGTGCCATAATCAATCATCCATTCTGATATCTAAAAATGTACACATATTTTTTCAAACGATTGGGCAATATTTTTTTTTTAAGCTACTATTAACCTAGTCTTGAAAAGGAACAACATAATAAAACATGAGAAAGGAAGGAAGAGGACAGGAACATACCCAATGCCAGTGACGGCTTAGCAACTTAGTGTGTTCCCGAGTCCTCTTGTGCTTTCCTGTTATATCACTCCACATGTAACGATCTGTAGGAAGACCTGTTGATGTATATCCAGACAGAGGATTCCATCTCTGATTCTCATATACACAATAAGTTTGTGTGTCAGTCATTGCATTGATGCCTTCATTACCACCAATACCTGAGCATAAAATTGTAAATATAAAATACAATATAACAAACAAATATAATGTGGGAACTTAATATAAATCAGACAATACCTTTGAGTATTCCACCACCCCAGCCACTAGTGTATACCCAAGCCCTATGGTCATGAGATATACCCCAAACAATACCATTCTGACAGCATTCTACTCTTCGCAAGTAGCCACCCATCATTCGCCACACCATTTCATCGGGTCCTATTATAACATTTGTAGAGCTGTATTCCATAGTAAATAATTTTAGTGGTCCTTGAATTAATACTGATGTAATGCTTTCCGGGCTCAGTCTATGTTTATATGAGCAATAATTTTGATCATTTACTATAACTGTAAATCCAACATCATTACAAATTATTTTCATACTAAACTCTTGGCCTGGCATTAATGGTAGTGCATGCCTTTCTTCTACACCCCAGTGTCCTGACTTTTTTGTATTGCAGACCACAGTACATTCATCAAATCTGACATTAAAATGTAATGGTATTTCTGTTACTTCTGTCTCTATTTTGTGCCTTTGTTTTTTTACTTCTGGTCCCTGGAGATTTAAATGAAATCTGTTGATTTCATCAAATAAATTTCCCGTTATTTTTAAGATACTCCCAGGTGGAAAGTTGTTGTGTAATGTTGTCACAAAACCGGCAACTATATCTTTGCCAAAAACTTGGAATTCTTTTACATAGTTGCCATTCTTTTCAGCATTAAGTTTTGCAGGAAGTGGATCCCAACATAGTATATCGCCAGTGTTGGTGACAGCCCAAACAGAATTATTTGATGGTCTACCAGAGAGACCATTAATCTGAGATGTTATGTCAACAAGTACACTTAACCATTCTTCTTGTTCCATTTCAGAAATGTATTGTATTTTGATAAAATCTTTGGTATGATTTGGAACTGTTAATGTTATTCTTGGACAACCTGGTTCTGAAGATGTTGTGATACTGGTGACTTCCCCGAGATTTATGATAAATTGTATAGTTCCGTCAGGCTGGAAGACAGACAATGTACCTATATTCTCTGAAGTATGCCAATACAAGGACAGAATACAGTCTTCACTTGAATTATTGGAACTAACCAATCTTGCCTCACAACTACGAGTCCATCCTTTCTCTTCAATTGCTAATCCATAGTTAGATAAGTCTACATTTTGGTTATTTCTATTCTTGAGACTTTCAAGTATCTGAAATCTCCATTTTGCTGTTATATCAGCATTGTGAGCATTTTTGGAATCTGTAAACCAGTGTGGTACTTGCATTGCGTCAACACAGCAAGCACCAGTTTCTACATAAGACCAATTTGTATCACAAGTACCCCAGGCTGTCTGACTCACTTCCTCATCAAAATACATTCCAGAATCAACATCAAAGACACTGCTATCACTATCTGGCTGTGCCTCCATACCCACCACTGAACCAACACTTCTAACAGGACTCCATGCCCGAGGATTTTTTAGTGTAGTTTCATAACTCTTACCTGTCAAATCAATATTTTCAACATTTGTGTTCTTCTTTGGTCTCAACTCTCGGGAAGGTTTAATTGGTAAAGTATTTTCTATGGGTGCTGAATGGGACTCTTCCCAGGAATTCCGTAAATGTATAGTGGATTTCAATTCAGGAGTATTTTCATTTAATAAGTTAAGGCTATGATGTTTAGGATTTGAGGCAGAAGATATTATGCTAGTAGAACTAGATGTACGGCTTAGTTGCATATTAGCCTGGACCATTCTCCATCTTTTGCCTGTTAATTCTGCAGGTGTTATACCACTGCGCCAATAGATACACTTATTAGATTCTCCAATAGCAAATACCTGATCATTTAGTCCTACAGATATGTGGATCATATTACCATTGATTTCTAACCAGCCACTCCCCATAGCAGCCCCCTCAGAAGTTCCTGCAGTATTGCCATCTATTCCTTTCCTAAACCAAACTCTGGTATCAGAGCTGACAGCCCATACTGCATTGTATCCAACAGATACCACTGATAATTTAGTTTCACATGGAGACTTAACTTCCAGCCATGATTCTCCTGTGAGGCAATCTTTTGTTACACCTTTTCTAATAATAGCTCTTCCAGTCCACAGTAATGCCCACACTAAGCCCGTAGGACCTACCGATATCTGTTTAATATCACAGTTTGGTGGAATGCTTACATTTATCCATTTCAATCCTTCTGGTGATATGGTACTTACTCCTGACCTGCACATAACACGTCCATGAGCTGTTATAGCCCAAACTGCCAAAGAGCCAGCTGAGGCATGTGGCACTTGATTCCCACCAATGCTTACATCTATAAAGGGTTCTTGTGTAGGGTCTTTGTGAAGTGGAGCTATTGCACACCATGAATTCATTGCACTAAATTTCCTATATCTTATCCATTTTCTTCTTCTGACACAAGATTTCCATTGTTTAACAGCTCCGAATTGAGCTGGAAAATCAACAGCATAACTCCACCCATCATGGTCCAGGGGTTGACCATCTAAGGTTAATTCGAGTTGCCAATCACCTTCCCACTGCCACGCCATGGAGGGCAGCCTAATACAATCAATGGATCTATCTTTTGTCCCATCTTGTGAAGAAAAATGGTATCTGTCTGTGGGCAAAAGTCTCCCACTAAAACCTTCTAAAGGTAGCCATCTCTCATTTTCATAAGACTCCTCTTTTACTCTTATTGGTATTTCTAATCCGTGAACGTGAAGGTAAATCTGTCGGTCACCTCCCACTGCCCATAAAAAATGAGGAACTGCTGATAATGTCTTAAATTCTAAGCCGAGGTACATAAATTCTCTCCAGCAGGAGCCGCTTGTGGATAAAGCGTACACTTTACCTTCATTATTTATTGAAAATAATAGGGAATTGCTAGACATCTTAATTTAAATCTAGTGTTTTATATATTTGTATTCAAATCATACTATTGTAGAACATGTGTAATAACAAATACGGGAAACCGTATGAATATTAAATAATTAAACAACTGATATCAGTTATTTAATTGTTTTAAACATTTACATGTTAAAATCCTCCGATTTAGTTGTTCTTGTCGTTTTATTAATCAGTGCAACTTCGCAAAGCAGCAAAAATGACAGTGACATTATCATTTTCTGCTAGCTAGCCTCTCAGTCTGAAGGTGGAGAGGTGTACTGCTGTACTCCAGGGATGCCGACGACCACTGAGAAATCTTGGTATCGAGTAGGCTGAAAGTTGGTATCGATAACAAAAAACTGGTACCCCTGTGCTCCGCTGCGGCGCTGCCATCATTAATATATAATCTGGATATATATAAACATATATTTCCCATGATATACAACTACAATATTAAGAAATTTCCAGATATATGGTTGGAAACCGCACCCAAACAGCATAAAAAATAGGAAAGAAAAGTGTACAATTAATTTGAATTGTTTGGCTCATTTACAGAAAAATTATTAGGATGAATAGTTTTTTATTGTTGTAACAATAAAAGCATGTTTGTAAAAAAATCATGTAGCTTTAATTTTTTTCAAGACATCGATGATTTTCAATTGATATTAATCGTACATTGATGTCTTTGTGTCGATGTTAACATCGATGACATCAATATTTTTCCAATATCGAGCATCCCTAACATGACATACAATGCGAAGCCATGTCACCAGACGTACAATAATTATTGTACATGTACCATAATTTCTTGAATTTCTCAATCCTAAGCGTAGAATTTTGATAAAAATACAATAATTTGCAATTATAACAATTTTCTGCAAAAAATAATTTATAAAACAAGTTTCTAAATATGGCGTATTATCCCGCCATGAATCCTAAGTAAATGTTTCCTAATAACCCTGATAGACGGCTTAACAATAGCTTTGTGTCGATAACGTCAGCTAATAATACATCAGTATACTTTCAGATATACATATAATATGAGTGGTTAGTTTTACAGTCATCAGTGTGTATTAACCTTAGGAGCCCCAGTCTAGACTTGGGTTTTAGGGTCTAACTGTTTTTTATATAACCTTACGCTATATTCTGAATGTACGACTGAAAGAAAAAACTTCTAGAAATAAGTAATTGTTCTCAAGCATATTGATTCTAATATGCATAATCGAGGAATATTCTTCATAACAGAATAAATAAAATATCATAATAATGAGTGATAAAAGTTCTAATGATTCGACTTTAAATACACCTTCGAAAAAAAAACATTTTATTGAATAATTCCCGGTATATCTTACAATTATTTAGATTATTTTTTAAACTAAAGCTTTCAAACGGAATTAAACATATTTTTTAAATGTACAATGTAAGAACAGAGATATTTGGCATCCCGTGGTTTTTGCCTACCCTGTTAGGAAACTGGCGTTATAGTATAATAATAATAATAATACGTTATGTGTCTTCCTATTTTCAATTTTTACTTTGCTTTCTTACCTGGAATAATCGAGTGGAAGAATTAATAAATGTTGGATAAAAGAACGGTATTCAAGCCGCATGCAACGTTTGAAACTAAACATTTTCTATGATGGTAACCACTGTAACCAGGAACAGGAAGTAAAACGTTTGTTCGCTAATGTTATTCAGAATCAGAATTTCATGCGCTGGCGCAGTTACAAGCAACTGAAGCGATATGGCAATGACAGTGTCAAGTGCTATTTGTGGATTTAAAAATTTTAAATTTTACGTAGTTTCATGCACGTGTATAAGTTTGGCAATACACCAAAAAACTAATTTGGTAACATTTTCTGGTTGTTCAGAATGTAATTAAAATCATACATAAAATATTATTGTTATAATAGGGTTTTTCTTATTTTGTATCAATTATTAATATTTAAAAATGACCGTGTACAGTAAAATTTTTGTAGCATTCAGAAAATATCCTCTATTACGGGGTATGGCATCTTATAGCGTAATTTGGCCTCTATCAAGTTTTATCCAACAAACATTTGAATTAAAGGACTTAGGTATGTAAGCTAAATAAGTAGCGTTTCTTCATTATGTAATTAATTATTTGTAGGAAACATTAGAATACCTTTAAATTTTCAGGGTCTCATAGTGATTATGACTGGTTGAAATGTGCACGATATGGTCTTTGGGGATCATGTTATGTTGCACCTACTCTTTATACTTGGTTAACAGTCGCTAATAAAATGTGGCCAGGAAACTCGCTACGAGCTGGTATCATAAAGGTGAGTGAGTGTGGCTTACTGTACAATAAAATATAATTATGGGGATTATTCAACAATAACAGAGTGATATGATTTAGTGTTCACATTGTAGTTAAAATGTCATATCTATAAAGGATTGCTTGTTTTATTTTAGCCTTAACTGGCACTGTAATTACATTTTTCATAGTTGCTTAAATTTTTTGCAGACTTTTGTTGAAACTATCACTTATACTCCTTTTGCAATGTGTAGTTTTTATTTTGGTATGAGTTTATTAGAAATGAAGACAGTTGAAGAAGCTGTAGCAGAAGTAAAAGCCAAATTCCTACCAACTTATAAGGTAAAGTACATTAAACCCAATTAGTGATGCTCATAATAATAACGAGACTTTTTAGTTAATTTTAAGTGTTGTACTTATAGCAATCAGTTATCTCTTGATAACAC
The DNA here is from genome assembly GCA_018246895.1 of Aspitha aspitha aspitha. Taxonomy (NCBI): domain Eukaryota; kingdom Metazoa; phylum Arthropoda; class Insecta; order Lepidoptera; family Hesperiidae; genus Aspitha; species Aspitha aspitha. The sequence continues at coordinate 8,852 of DWGJ01001159.1, forward strand.
TAAAAAATATATGGTCTTTCTTGTCCTGCATAATGTTTTTGTTACCTTTCAGGTTGGAGCCTCAGTTTGGCCTGCTGTAGCAATGATAAATTTCTGCTTTATAGCTCCCAGAAATAGGATTGTTTTTATCAGTTTTTGCAGTCTTATATGGACATGTTTTCTTGCCTATATGAAACATCTGGATAAAGAAAATATGGCCAGAAACCCTGGAAAATCTATGAAACTGATGAACACACAATAATCATCTTAATGTAGCACAATTTGATAATCTCAGTATTGTTTATTAAGTACAATTTCACACAGTATTACTCAGATAGTATGAATCTTACTGCAGTAAATTAAATCTAAGCAATATTATTTATTTATTTGAATACACGCCAACAACATTACACATAGTTCTAGGCTAATTTCTAAATCTAAGGACAGGTGCCTGGTGTGTATGACAATTACAGGCGTGACCAACATTGTTATGATACACACATATAATTGCCACGAAATTATTAGAAGTTTATATAAGATGAAGTAAACGAAAACAAAAATATTAAAACAACTATTAAACTTAATTTGATGCACTGGTGTTAATTTGTTAGACTTGCTCTTAGATGCTGAATTATTTTATTTCTCAGAGATGCAATGGAGTCGGAGAAAATATCGACATCTACTATGTAGCTTGGTGCACAGTCAGTTGAATTCAGCGCTAATTCGGGGGAGGGGAGAATGTCGGAGGATGTTCGTTCTGCATCTGGGGATATGGAAGGGTTTACTGATGGCATGTCGCGGGTATCGAGACGGGACACTGAAACTTATTTCGTGGAGTAGTTCGTTATCGTCTAAAGCGCCGGAAATAAGTTTTTTTTAAATATGATGTCAATGAGCAACCGACGATTATGCAATGAGTCGAGTTTGTAAAACTCAACTCTTTGATCGTACGTGGCTCTGTGCGAAATCCCCGAGGAGTGATATGCCAAGTGCCTTGTGAAGGAGCGTTGAATACTTTCAATACGCTGTGAGTGAATTGCATACTGAGGGTTCCAGACAACAGAAGCAAATTCTAGGTGGCTTCTTACCAGAGAGTTATATATGTTGTGTTTACGGGTATATTTGAAATGAAAACATTTTTTAGATGAGCATGCCGTTATCCTTGTACCATACACTGATTCTGTCTAAATCGTTCTGAATGAGCTGGGTGTCTTTTACAGTAGTTATCATTTTGTAAATTTTTAGATCGTCAGCGAAAAGTGAGTATTCGCAGTTAGTGATAACTATGGCAATATCGTTTATGAAGGCAGAGAATAAGACTGGGCCCAAGTGGGATCCCTGCGGAACACCAGACTCGGCGTAGTATGCGTTTGACGCATGCCCGTTGACAACCACTACAAGAAGTCTTTTTGCTATGCTATGGTATAAGTTAAACCAGTCCAATAAGGAGTTTCCTATCCCATATGTCTCGCTCAATTTTCTTAATAGTAGGGAATGATCGACTTTATCGAAGGCGCTAGAAAAATCAGTGTAAATGGCATCTACTTGTTGACATTTGTCGATTTGTCGTGAGAGAAAACTTACAAGAGAAATTAAATTCGTTTGCACAGAGCGCCCCTTGATAAACCCGTGCTGATTTGCCGAAAGAGAACGCTTCAAGTGTCGTGTAATTACTGGGCAGACAAGAGTTTCGAACAATTTAGAGAGAGTCGATAATATAGAAATAGGGCGATAGTTCTTCGTGTCATGGATGTCCCCTTTTTTAAAAATTGGGATAATCTTTGCTTTTTTCCATTCGTCAGGGAAGACACCGTCGGATAAAGATCTATTAAAAATTAGTGAGAGTGGTAGAGCAAGACTAGAACTACATCGCTTTAAAAAGATGGGCGGAATTTCGTCGGGGCCAGCACCTTTGTATATGTCTAATTTTTTTATGGCACGTTCAATGTCACGTTCGGTAAAAGAGATGCGACATAGGTGATGCGTGTTCGTGAAGACTGAGGCGTTAGTTTTATAATATGGTGAGCTTTTGTTAAATACTGAAGAGAAGTTGCTCGCGAAAAGCTCAGCGATTTCTGATCCAGATCTAGCGACGTGGTTGCCTAGATACATCTCTGAAGGAATGGTCGTGTTGCCGCTTCGTCTATCCTTTACGTATCGCCAGAAGGCTTTCGGATTTTTGGATACATAGGTCTCGATTTTCATCTTATACGTTTTTAGGCATTGAGCTTGTAATGTATGGCTGCGCTGTCGTAGTATTTCGAACTCTAATTTATCGCGTGGGTTTTTAAATTTTAGATATTTGAATCTTAGTTTCTGTTTTTCGACAAGTAATCGTATGAGCGGCTTAGTAAACCATGGTGGGTATTTTGTATTTTTAGGGGCTACTTTTGGTGTGTATAATTCTATCGCTTGTCTTATGAGTTTATAAAAGGTAGCAGTCATCTCATTGACGTCGTTGGGTAAAGAGAGTTCGGAGTTCCAGTTAATACTATTGAGATGTCGTATAATTCTTGTATAGTCGGCTCTAAAAAAATTTAATCTAGGACACACAGAAGGCTTGAGGTAATTGGGTTTATGATTGGACATGGTAATAAGCAAAGGGGGATGTCGTGAATCTATTCTGCTTAGTGCGTCTGGACATTTTACGACTTCAGTACCATTACAGTTTGTTAGAACAAGGTCTAATAATTTAGCATCTATATTCAATACACCATTCATTTGTTTTAAATCGTTAGTAGATAAGAAGTCAATCAACGGTAAACCCAATTTGGTGTTGTAATTTGCTGGTATATATGAAGCATCGTCCAGGCTTTGCAACCAGGTTATAAAACTTAAATTGAAATCGCCAACTATTAGCACCTGGTCTGAATGCTCCATTACATTGCTGGCATCATGCAGGAAATGGTTTAAGGACTCCAGTTTTACGGGTGGAGGGAGATATAAGACACAAATGGAAATTTTCTTAACAGTGTTGTTAACTTTTGAATCTATTGTTACCCACAAATACTCTCCATTGGCTACAGAACAGAGGAGTTGATTTGAGGTAATGTTTCTGTCAACGGCAACCATTACGCCACCACCGTCTTGTTTGGAATCCCTAGAACATTGCCTATCTTTACGATACACTACATAGCGCCTGTCGATGAATTCACTGTTTAATATATTAGAATTGAGCCAAGTCTCTGTGAACGCTATAACGTTATAATTATTGATTAAAATATTCTGTAAAACTTCTTCGGTTTTTGTCCTGATCCCGCGCACATTCTGGTAATACATAAATAGAGCCATTTTGTTAGATTACACCAATTCACTGTAATAGTAGCTTAAGTTATTAATCTTAAGCACTCTATGTCCTTTATAACGACAGCGGGACTTTGTTCGTTCTTTCTAGCAAGTATTCTGCCGTCTCTGACCCAGACGAATTTGTAGCCAGATTCTTTAGCTTTTTTCCGCGTTGCTGCATGTAGGGTCTTATTAGCAGGAGATAGATGCTCTGCTACAAAAATAGGCACACGTGGGCCCCCAATGCCAAGGTGTTCAGAATTTAGTTTTTCGGTGCTGTTTTTCTTATTGTATTTAGTGACAGCGGCTAGGAGTTCGTCACGCCGACGTTGGCTTCGCAACTTGACTAGTACTGCGCGTGGGCGGTCACTCTCCTTATTAAGCTTAGCTATACGAGTCACATGCACGATGTCGTTATCCACGAAAAGATTATCAACTGTATTTCCCAATTGCTCTACAGTTTTGTATAAGTTCTCCGAGCGGTGTTCTGGTATGCCATTTATTTCGAGGTTGCTTGATCGCATATGCTGTTCCATTTGGCCAAGCCTCTCTGATAGAGACTTCACTTGTAATGTCAGGTTGTTGTTTTTGTCCTCAAGATTGCTTATAGCATCATTTTTTTCTCGTACCGATATCATCAGATCATCATACTGTTTGCTAATGAATGCTAGGGATTCCTGGAATCCTGACAGAGACTCCTGAAACCCTGATATCTGTTTGGTTATGCTTGTAAGATGTTGCGAAACGAGTTCCGTGATTATTTCCGTAATATCTTGGCGTATAATTTTGCGAAGTCTACTCTCAGTGACATAGGAGTCATCAGTGTCGGATTTTGACCGTTGTTTCTTGGTCCGTAGAGTAATGTTGCTCTCTTGGCCACAGTGCACATTGTCCTCCTCAGACCCCGCCGAAAACATTTGTGCTCGTACAGGGGTGTTCGAGTTGTCAGTCTTGGGTGCTTTGCTATGACAGTCCAGACATTTCCATGAATTTTTGCGCTGTTGGTCCATTAAATAAAATCGTTTCGAAGAGATATTAGCACAAAGCAAGTCGTACGCGCGACGGCAGCAAGAGCAGTTCATATATTCTTTTTTCGGTAGAGGATTCCGACATCCGAAACAGATAGTTGCATTGGAAGACATCATTTATGATTAGCGTGTTTAGGTAGCTTGAAACACTTTGCAGTCCAAATTTAAAAAAAAAAAAAAAAATAATAATAATAAAAAAAAAAAATTTGACAATAAAATTTTAAATGTTCACTGAAGATTTTTTGTTCATATATATAAAAAAAAGATATTTATATGTTGTCCTGCTTTCGTGAGAAAAAATAAAAATAAAATAAAGTAGTGAAAAAGTCGAGGACAACAAAACCAAAAAAAAAGTCTGCAAGTGGTGACTTGAACTCGAGCCCCAGCAACCAGCGCTATTGCAGTGCGCATCAATACACCACCAAGTGAACACGAGTTATTGACGAAATTAGTGAACTATTAAGTCAACTTATGTTCGATTTAGCAGATTGTGGAGTACACTAATGGGTCCAAAGTTCATTCTATTGTATTCACAATGTCACATTAACAGTTCAACGGAAGATTTTGAAACTGTTTTTCGAGTTTTAAGCTTGTTTAACCGTTTTACATACACAATTTTTGCACAGTATTATTAATTGTACTGTGCTGAGTACAATGGTATAACACAACACGGTTGTCTTCAACTTTATTCACGCTTTCTTAATTAAATTCACAGAGAACACTAGCAACACGTCTGCACGGTACAGCTACACGGTAGCGAGCAGATTTCTAACAGTTGAATAGAGAGGCCCATTTCTAACAATGGGATTTATAATGACGGCACTGTGTAGGCTATCAACTCCCCTTAAGCCATACACATGAAGTGATTCGCAGTAAAGTAAGAAAAAGATAGTAAGTAATAAGTAGCGTTATAATACAAATATTATAATAATTCCTATACCTTGGTCACTGCTGGTATTACAGTCGTTATGCTTGTATAAGCTTATCCTGATTTACGACTTCCTTGTAACCTAGCAACTGGCCAACCTTTACTTATGGTTCCAAGATAAAGAGGTCAAATGGCAAATACAAATCGATTTTTCGATCTGAACTTTAGTTCGTGAAAGCGTGTCTATGGTAATTATATAAAATCCTTTATACCTAGATATGTTTGAGGGGTAATTAACTTTTTTTTAGGATTTGAGAAAAGAGAGATTTTGGTGTACACTTTTATTTAGCTAGTGAAATGGAATGCTTGTTTCTGGGTTTTAAATTATGCCCTCTGCTTTCGACTACTGTTTTAAGAATATACCGAATACTACGTATTACTACTTATCAATATCATACGAACTGAGCTGCTCAAGTTTTTTAATTGCGATTTATAACAACGACATTGTAAAAAATGTGAACTATTTTACATTAATATGTAAATTGAAAGCAAAGCCTAGATTGCTTAAATTGTAAGCAACAAACATTAACTTATTTAAAGAAGCCTATACTTTACATAATAACAGACCAGAGTAAAAACTAACCTGTCCTAGATATTGCATAACAAACAATAACAGAAAACAAAGGACAAGCAATAAGCGCGACGACAGCAACACCATTCATAAAACATAATGCTGTAATTGCAATTCCAGCAGATAAGAGAGAGTAACGACTTGTATGACACTTCGGGTAGATAGAGCAAGTCAAATGTCACGTATCGATAGAACAGAATATTGTAATGCTCGTGAAATTATCGGGAACGATGTTATCGGAACACGTAATAAATTCTAAGAGGTAGCCAAGCGGCGCCTGCGCAGCATAAATCACAAGTTATTACTTAAGCATCGCTGTTCGTGCAGACCCTATTACGGACTGGAGCTGGGCTCCCTATGGTCTTATCTAGCCTGATATCGCTGACCATCTTTGTTTGCATCTGACTCATGGCTGGACCTCGGCCAGTCTTACTCATGTTACTGCAATATTAATTGAAAACAGCAATACAAATTTATGAATCGCCTTCGCAAGTAATATCAATTAGTAGTTATACTAGATGAACGCTTATCGATATGTTAGGACCTTTATTTATATCCATTGACGGTCACATGTAAACTGTGACAATTAGATCGTCACGTGGTTTATTTTTTATTTTAGTCATGACAGATTTTAAGGAAAAACGCTATATAATAGCAGTTACATAATCTTAAACCTAGAATTTATTACATTATGTACAGGGAGACATGTATATATGTTGATCGACGGTATGTTCGGATAGTCAATTTCAAATAAATCTGTGGTAAACGTGTATCTTCTTAGCTATCGATAGTTCAGTATTATGTGCATGCAATCGTTCCTAAATAACACACGTCTTGAACCGAACATACATATTTCGATTCTATTAACTTTCTGAGAATCGTTCGAAGACGTTATAAATCGGCTCTTTGAGTCAGATTTTTGGAGACAAATTAATATTGAACTTCCTCGCCCTCTTACGATCGTGGGGTGAAAGATTAAAAAGGGAATTTGGGCGAAGTAATGGGGGCTCAAATTATACTGGATGTTCACACAAGTCAATGGTTAATATATCGTTAGCTTGTGTTCTGCATAGTTATTAAACACACGTTTGTAGTGAAGGTCGATGGCTTCGATTGTTATTGGCTCTGATATGGCAGCGTTTGTAAAAGAAAACGTTGTTTGACGCTCATTTGCAAGTGAGCTATTTGAATCATCGACTGAATCACGTGTACTTTACAATGAGATATGGTAATGAGTGGATTTTTATTCATAGATCCGGCAACAGTACGAATGTACGCAGCTAAATTGGTTTAAATTCGATTTACCAGTGATTCGATATGGCGCCAAGTATCAATTCAAGTTTTTTTCGCCATTGTCTTGCGTTTATAGAGAACGCAATGGAATTTGGTAATAGATTTTAATTTCGCTTTTTATTTTTGAATCGTGTAAAATAGATATTACACTATAATACTCAACGATACAAGAAAATTTGGTAAAGATATAATACGATGGAGGCATTTTTATACCAAAATGCTATTCGCATTAACTGAGAAATTTCGAAGCTTTAAGTTTGGCGAGTTATAAAGCAATTCATTCAGAAACTTAGAAGCATATTTGTTCAACCGAAATTCATTTCCATTTGTAACATCGCGATAATTATACACTGGAGTTTGTAATTAACTTTGGACTGTGTAATTACTTGCTTTAACTTGAAGTTCTTGTCGAAAATGATTCGATATAGTTTTATAAGTAGAACAGTTGTAACTCGGTTATCTGATTCCAAATTAGGCAATTAAATGCGTGTTATGGTAACCGGAAAGCTGTTAAATATGAGATATTTTTGATACGCCCAGACAAAGATCAAACAAATGTTTATAATTTAAAATCTAAACCACGACATCTATCTTTCTTTTTTCCTCCTTTGTTTGTTTCAATCTTTCTCTCTTTCTATTTTTTTCTTTCTACCTGATTTAGGCGGGATCTCTTACCACTAGACCATAGACTAGTCACAATTTTTACAAAATGTTCAACCAGGTCAAAAACAAAGGTATACAGCCTTTAGCCCAAGCAACACCTACATCTGTACAAACGTCCAATCTGTACCGACCGCTAATAAAACAAGCGCTGTTGACAGTCGACAAGCCGAAAGGTTCGGCTGATATTTACAATCTTACCTACGTCTAATTGATAGCCCATTAGGTTCCGTTACTAAGGCAATGGAAGGTGTACACACGCACGAATATTTTAGTAGACGAGTTCCTTTGATTCGGGCGAAATTATCTTAGCAGCGGGTATTATGGGACTTCTACCCACTAAATTAAATAAATAATATTAAATAACTGGGGGCAATTCCACGCACGACTGTCTGATTCCAAATTAGAAATAGAAATGTGTATTAATCACAATAGGCTACATCAGGAATTAGGCAATTTAATGCCTGTGTTATGGTAACCGGACAGCTGATAAACATACATATTACATACGATATAGTACCTATTTTAATAGATGTTTTTACTACGCCCAGGCACAGAAGAAACAAATGTGCTGCACACACAAATGTTTGTTCTGGGTTGGAATCGAAGCCTCCTCCGGTTTTGCAGTCAGGGTCTCTAACCAGTTGTCCACGAGGCCAGTCGATTCCCTCGGAAGCGTTCCTTTATGCTGTTTGAGGACTCCGGCAACTGTTCGCACACACCAGTGTCCTCCAGTCCCGGGTCCTTGTCGAGCTTCTATTGGAACCTCTGTATCTCATCCCACGCCATCTTGCTTACAAACGCTCTCACCCTCCTAGCGTCACTCATTGATTCTTTACATATGACACTTAAACTCACAATCGAGTAGGAACTTTTTATTTTTTGATTTAAAATTACGATGCCCCATTGTAGCTGGATACCTTATAATATGTACCTATTGATGACAATAATTTTCAAAATTTTCAATGATACGCAGTGTATAATTTCTTTAAACGTACTTTGAACGAAATATTTAGTAGGTACTTTAATTTATTAGAGTACTAACAACGTATGTATTTTTTGTATTTTATACATATCTAGTAACATGGTTTACTGTTCTGTCAGTTTATGTATATTTACGAATATTTTAGTGCTCGGTCTGCAAACGCAATTGTTAACGCGAATGTATAGTTACCATTACAATTGCAGTTGTGTCATGAACATGATTGGTTTACAAGTTATATTGGACGACATGTTTGCTTCGGTACCGAGTTCTAAATTATTTGTTCTGGAGCGGCGCCCTATGAAATTAATTCTTGTAGGTACCTATTTGTCTTACCAGTCAAGCTGGCTAATTTCATTGTGAATTTAAGTAATTACATCGAATTTAAATTAACTATTATCTAATGACAAAAAAATTGTACATAAGTATTATCGTATGTACATATCTATGTTTATCAGATGTCCGGTCATCAAAACACAGGCATTAAATTGCCTAATTTGGGATCAGGCAGCCGTGTGTGGAATTGTCTTCGGTTACAAAAAAACACAAGCACAATTGTATATGTACTTCTGTATGTAACAAATTACAAGTTTGTCTAATATTTCTCTACTTTGATTGATTTATTAATTTTCTTATTTAGACTTATCAATATTTCTGTTGTTATTTTTGCTCTGTTTAGGATATGATTTGAATCGTAAATAAGTTTTATTACTTTCATTAGCTTTTTAAACTGTACAGATATAGTAAATTGAGAAGAAAAAGTCGTATGACAAAACTTTCGGCACTTTTTTAACTAAAGTGTTAATCGTTATATTAGGTCAATTTTTAAGTGCGACTTTATCACATGCGTGCTCGAACACGAGACAGCTGGCGTTATGTCAATATCGGGTCGTTCTCACCTGGTCATATTTTATTTTTATGGGCTTACAACATTAATAACAGTTTCGCTTATGTCTTCATTAAGAATTATTACAAAGAGGAAAGATTTTTATTTTTGTATTTGTGTGTGTATGTAAGGAATTGGCCCAAAAACGACTGGACCGATTTTAAAAATTGTTTCATCTTTTGAATTCTACATTATCACTGATCAATATAGGTTATGTAACATCACGCCATGACTAATAGGAGTGGAGCAGCAATGAAAACTGTTGTAAAAACGGGATTCATTTATAAGGCATCACGATGTTTGTGGAATCTGCTAGTTCATTATATACTCGTAAATAAATTGTAAATCGAGATATACTTAAGTTGGTATCCCATGAACGTGCTAACTGTAGAATGGGCTGTTCCCTATGCGCCATGATACGGGGTTTTTCAAAAACGTTGTTAATAGAGTACTTCAGAGCTCGCAACCTGTTGGGGATGGTGTTCACTTTCCATCATGTGGCCCGTCTGTCTGTCTGTCAGCCGAATAGATAAAAAAAGCTAAAAATTAATTGTTCCAAATTTGTCTCTTAGCAAATCTTTACAAGGTTTATTAGAGGTGTATTGCATGAATCGGCTGTTATTGTATGTATCTAGTAATGCTGTCTGTTGCTGCTTTGCTGCTGTAATAATCTTAAATATAATATTAAATTCAAATAATACTAAATTTAAAATGCCCCGACATAAAAAAAAGTCGAAAAACTAAAAAAAATATCATACATATTGCAATCCCTTTGTAATTTTTAGTTGTATTCTGTTTTGATTTCATTTGCTTAGTTTTATCCAATTCTCCGAACCGCTAACTGCACTATTGTTTGATATTCTTTTAAAATACGTAACCCGGATGCTCTGGAGCAGAAAAAGTGAGATTCAATTATGCAAATTGTATTTAACGAGAGCCATTCTGAACTCACCTTTAGAATACAGTTCGCTATGAGTAGTTGGCTTATACATTTTAATAGTCTATTAATATTCATTCCCGTTAAGGATTTTACTATTAATATATGCTGTTTCTGTCCGCGGTCGGCACTTGAAAGGTTGAAATAATACATATCATATTTATATTAATGAGTTCTTAGATTCACATGGTTTCATTAGGGCATTTTATGGCATTATTTTATCGTGTATTGCTGTATAAGTGATTAGAAATATTCATGGATGTCTATGTTAATCTTGTAGTAATATTATGTTTTCTGTTACGCTTTGCGCTTGAGAATTTGTTTTTCTCTGACTGTTGGGGAAATCCCTAATTTATAGAGAAAGAAATGAATGCTGAAGAAGGCTGCAAGGATAATCATAGAGAGATATAGATTATCTCATAGTAATAGAATTTATTTACGATTATTATTTTTTTTTATTTTTTCAGTTTGACTTAGATCTCACACAATGATAAGCTAAAGCCGTAGCGTTGATACGGAAAATTAAAGTGAACATTCTAACAAACATCGTAGAAATCCATTCAAGGCACTACATATTTCAAACAATCGTGAACCATGAGTTTCTTCGGCTGATACAGATACTGATGCAGACTGAAGGAGTGGAACTCCTTACCGGCATCTATTTTTCCTGCCTCCTACAACTTGGAATCCTTCAAACGAAGAGTGAACAGGCACTTTCTAAGCTGCACCTCACTTACCATCAGGTGAGCTCGCAGTCAAACGCAAGCCTATCCTACAATAAAAAAAAACATTTTTTTACAATTGGTCGTTAAAATTCTATACGCCATCAACAATTCCCTTCTAATCGCCCTAGTTCCTCGCAGCGGTGTCAATTAGCCGCACAGCGCTACTCATTATCGCGGCTGGCTAGATCGTTAGAACAGTTATCGTTACGATTTATCGACGCCGCGCCGACAGCGCGAGTGTGGCGCTGCCTTTTGTTTTCCGATGCATGTTGCTCGTATGAGTAAATGTTAGCAGTTTGCTAGTATTCTAATTTCGTTCATTGTATTTGAATTCGAATAATTGATTTTAACGTATGCCAAAAATAAGGCTTAACGTGATTATTGAATTAGGTTTTCAAAAACTTCGAAATGATAGTTAAACGCAGCAACCCATTGGATTAATTGCTGGATTAAGAGAGGAAAACAAAATTTTCTTTTCGCTTATTAATATAAAGTTTAGTTATTTGTGTAATGTTCAGCGCTATACTAAAAATTGTTGATTAGGTTTTTAGTAGATGTTCACTGGTTAGAGAACCTGACTGCTAAGCCGAAGTCATGGGTTCGATCCCTGCTCTACACAAACATTAATTAACTTTGTATGTACGTATGTTTATCAGCTGTAAGAATTACATAAGCAACTAATAAACTATTAAGAAAGTAGCTAAATCTGTGTGGAATTATCCGTGTAATTAGTTATCAATTTTAATACAAGTAACATAAAAATGGTCATGACCCATTTCGTATATTCGAAGCTAATCAATCGGAGGTCATACTTCGCTGTAGGTAGGTTCGTGCGGTCATAGATCCCTACAGAGGCCGTGTACTAACTGCGATAATTAGTCACCCGTAACTGGGTTAAAACCTTGACTTAGTCCTGTTAGTTTCAGCCATTTCCGACCTTAAGTCGTTAAGTGTAAAGTACACTTCGTTAAAGCTTATTTTAACTTTAATTGCCAATTAAAATTAATTAGTGGAAAAATATTATTATTATACCGTAGAATTTTATGCTTGAGGTTAATATCTTGATTCTTCTAAAGACAAAACTTTTGCTTGAAGGATAGAGCGTTATTGATGCGATCTATTATGGCTTATGTAGGTACGTTTGTTTTGCTGTAAGCCTGCTTTTGTACTGAAGGGCATTATTTTCATAATAGAACCTGATCTTGATTGACTATACATATTGAGATAGTGGTGTTCTTAAGCAATTCGTTTTTGATGCGCGCACCCCACTAAACTGAGGACAACTGGGGACAATTCCACACACGGCTGTCTGATCCCAAATTAGGCAATTTAATGTCTGTGTTGTGGTGACCGGACAGCTGATAATCATACATATATACCACATACGATACAGTACTTATAAATATATTTTTATTACGTCCAGGCACAGAACCAACAAATGTGCTGCACACCTAAATGTCTGTCCTGGGTGGGAATTGAACCCACGGCCTCCGGTTTTGCAGTCAGGGTCTCTAACCACTTCACTATGAGGCCGTCCTAAAGTGAGCGGATATTAACACAAAGTTATCGGTCACATATTGCTATGCAACCTAAACTATCTATATATAAATACGTGAAGGGAAAACTTTGGATCCCTTTTTACGAAAATTGCGCGCACGGAAGAGTATGAAATTTGGCAC
>DWGJ01001160.1:0-21789 GCA_018246895.1 Aspitha aspitha aspitha
ACTCGACATGGTGTAATACTTCTTTTTGCGGAAAATTTTAAAACAGGATTTTGAATCACGAATGAATGAAACATATTGACGTTTAGTTTTTTCATTCCTTTATCAAGACAGAATAAAAAAACTAATTTGTATACCACCAACAAGCTATACTAATATAACGAAATCTAAGAACATTTTAATATTTGTTTAATAACTTTAGGTTATATAACTGAAAATAACTTATTTATATTAATAATGAAGATACGTTGTTTCTATATATAGCCGTAGTTTCTATATATATATTATTATACAAGTGATCGTATTTTGATTTTTATATATACATACATTCGTTTTAATTCATTTTATAATAACACATGGAGTATGTACATGTTTAAAATCTCTCACTAACAAATCATACTTTGCTTTGTACAGTTATTTCTATTGTCTTTAAAGTACTACATATTTTAAAGGTTTGCTAAACATTGATAAAGAAATTAACTGATGAGTGCTAATTTTAAAATGAATTGGTAATTTATGTCCTTGATAAATATAAATATAAATAGATAATTTAAGAGCAGTAGTAAGAACGACTGTTTTATTTATGTATTATAAGTTCTCATGTAAGTGACTATGTCTTTATGAGAATAAATTCTTTAAACACATGTACATAAATACAGAAACAAAAACAATTTATTTCATAATTTTATTTGAAACAGATTACTATAAATAATGTTAACAACTATTAGGTAATAAATAGGGAGGAATCTTTGAACTCTTTAACAGTATGACACTAGTACTAATGACAGTTTATACATACATATATATGTACAACAGTTTATCACCAGGCGTAAGCAAGCCCAAGTCCGTTAGTGTAAGTCATGTGCGACACAGCAGGAGCAGCAGAGTAGGCCACACCTAGTAATCCACCAGCAACCTATTAATCAAAAAATCTACTTAATACAAAATTATATATCATAAAGAAAACCATTTACTACTAGCTGTTATATATAACTTGGACCATAACAACATAATTTATTTTGTTAACACGCCATGTCATTATTGTCTGTGACGCCGGCTATAGGGCGTCTTTGATTAAATACCAACGACTAACTATGTGTTGGCCACCAACCAATATTTCGGAAAATTGGTACTATAGCAGAATTTGAACAGCAGAGAATGCTGTAGAAATCCTTTAGCTGCGGAAGGGACTCATGCTCAGTGGAGGGACGAAAACTCGCAGTCAAGTCTTTATTCGTCCATGTATATTGTCTATGTATAAAGTTTTAATTTTTCTTCTAAAATATTCCTTATTGTATAGCGTCTATGGTTTTCTACGTTTATTACATTACCTTAGCGACGGGTGCAGCAAGAGGCGCGGCGACACCGTAGTGTGAAACCACTGGAGCTGCGTAACCAGAGTAAGCAGGCGCCACCGCCAAGCCAGGGTTACTTACGCGCACATCTGACTTACGAACGCTTGAAAATGGAGTATCGACGGCTTTGGAGTACGTTGATACCTAGAACCAGTTTTGATGTTAAAATATTACGTCTTCTATTACGTATTTTAAAACAAAACTTGGTAAATCATATGTAAGAGTAAATATTCATAGGAGTTAAGGTTAACACATTACATTTTGCTTGTGGATTCATAAAAATAGTTTTAGGTAGAGGAACCTATCGACCTACATAAATATTACGCATATGCGGATGGATTTTGCCATACAAAGGTCTGATACTACTCGTAGGTACTACATATTTAAGTATTACCGTCACAATAAATGAAATGAATCACTGCTAACGAGTAGTTGGTGTTACTAAATTATGTTAATAGTTACAGAGCAATTCATGTAAACCGAAGTTTGTCCTGTTTACCTAAAGTTGTCTATTCTGTAATTATAACAATGGTTTCTACCCCTTTTCGCTCTATCGTACATTTCCTCGTGTTGATTTAATACGATAAATGTAATCCAGTATGACCAAGGCATAATTTTTTAAAAGGATGATTATGTTATTTAAAAGGAGTGTTTAATTTTTGGGCTTTTTAAGTAACTAATTTACTTAATATTAAAAACAGAGGATACTAAGGATTTCTACCGTCTATGATCCTAACAAACTTATTTCGCAACTTCTACTTTCATCAAAATCGTCATGCGACACGTTTGTTGACCTTCTTGACGATGACGATGACGATGACGTTGACAATTCTTGACCTGCCCTTCCTTATGTACCTCTCCCATTTGATTAAAGTAGGTACATACGCCTACGTCTACGTCCTCCGAATATACCTACATATATCAAATGTCCATGCTTCTCAAACCCCTAGATCATACCTGTCCAAGATTAAAAGGCGAGCGCAAAATATTCGAGTGATGGGTAGCTATAGCTGGTTGTGCAGGATACGAGCTATAAGGGTTCCATCCCCCATAGTGATATGCAGCACCGTAGCCAGCGACCGGAGCCAACAGTCCTCCCGCTTGAGCGACGGCTGCCGCACAAGCGAATAACAATACCTGTAAGTATACATATTTATACATAGTACAACAACACTTACTCATTATTTAGCGAAAGGTATTTGACATATTTTTACGTCGGACTTCGATTTTTGGATTTGATATTTCGAGTATTATACATACATGACACATCGACAGTGACCACTTATGTACATAATATATGTTTCCTGTACTTGTTTGCCAGCCTACACAATAAAAAGAACAACTTGATGGATCGGACAATAAGTATTTAGAACGTGTTAATTTAGACAAAATGAAATTAATATTTCCTAAAAAAAAATTACGGTGTAAGTGATTGGTTTGGGGAAGTTTTATAAATCTTACAGGGACGGTAAACTCCAACGAAAACCCTGCTAAATCAAAGTCTCAACACTCTTTAATATGGAATTTAGGTACTTAAAGCAGTGTTTAGCAGTACGGTTTAGTTTACACTAACCAAGATCGCACTTATTTAATGAATCATTATGAGCAAATACAACGGTATTAATAACTGCAAGCTAATCGAATAAAATCTTACCTTTAGTAACATTTTGTGTTTAACCCTTCAAAGCTCAAGTACAATATGGTGTCCTAACGATTGCAACAAGGCTTATATAGCCCGATCAATGTTTGAACACATATGTTAGAGGTAAGGGCATAAGTGTGATATTGTGATTGTATCACATAATATATTAAGACACTTATTGTATCCTGTCATGGCTGCAGAGCTTTGGAAAAAGTGCATACAGGTGTGGCGTGGAGCAAGGACAATGCGTGATCTGGACAACGTAGATACTTCCATAATGTTATAATACATAGTTTTACATTTATTTTCAAAATACCTAACAACTAATCATGTTTGATTTTGTAGGTAGGTGTAATTCAGGCTCTACAAATTATACTCAGAATACTTTTTTCTAAGTTTCTACTAGAATTAATTTGTAAAACTCTTAGAACTCGAATGAAAAGAAATGATGTGCTTCTGTGAAGGAACGATTAGTTAATTAACAATGAGAACCGCAATGTCAAAAATAAAAATGTAAGTATAAGTAAATAAAAGGTACCAAGACAATAAATATAACTTTGTGGCAAATAAGTTCAAAATACAACTTATAGATTTATGACCCTGTTAGATCAGGTCACTGATTGTTTTAGTTATCAATATTATTAGACACATAATCGAGCTCATGTTCACATAAGCTCGACCTAAATATTTCTTCCATTAGCCATACACGTATCTGTATTGAGAAAATATAGAGTGCCTAATAATAAAATGCTAGGCTATAGGCTACCTATAGGTTTTAAGTCATCGTAAAAACAGAACTAAAAATAATAAATACAGATACCATTGGTTTTGTTAATACTTACATTGTTGGTACCTACCCACTCCATAGCTGTAGCTGTTGCCAGGCGGCAACTGCGTGCTAAATTAAATTGGTAAGCTGGGCGCGGCCGCCTTGTCTTGTAGGCTTTATTTAATATGTGACCTAAATACGTCAGTAAATGCCAGATAAGTGGGCAGGTATCTTAAATTTGCATGTCTTTACGTATAAGAATAACAAGTACAACGTGTTTATTATGAAACTAGGTGATGCCTTTTGGACGATTTGAACGCAATTATACATAAGTACATAACTATATTCGTGAATTATAGCACGAGAGTAAACATAATCCTCATAAAAACATTATTGTGAATGTAAGAAAGCTACACGAAAGACATTGATTATAGACTAACCAAGAATAAACACCATGTTCATCATCCATCACTATAAGTAGAATAAGTGAGCAAAGCGTAACGGTTTTTAGATATTTAATTATAGACACTTATTAGATTCCATCGTGCTGTCTCCGAGGAAAAAGCTAAGGCAATCGCTATACAATGTGCAGTATACTGCTACACGCACATTACTTACAACGCATTCATAAGAATTTACAACACCTAAATAAAAAAAGTTCAATGTACTGCCTCAAAAGATTTACAGTGATATTCTATGCAGTGACTGTTGTAGGTTGTGAGCGGTGGTATTCGGCCACAATTATCGCTGATACAAAACCGGAGGATCAAGACAACAAAACCGGTTTTTGGAATGAAAATCGAAAATATCTACCCTTGCCTGTAATTCAAAACGACAACATAACGCACATTAATACATTTAAGTTGCACAACCACTACTTGGATGAAAAACCACAGGTTCAGTCTGGCATTACTACGGAAGTAGAGCATTTGTCAGATATCATCTCTTTGCCTTACGATAGTAAAACGGATACAAGCAATGTAAGTTCTGTGCGTCCTAAAAGAAAAGTTCCTAAATGTCCAAGTATGAGACCAAAATGGAAGAAACAGCTAAATCCGCCCACAAAAACAAGAAAATTTTTAGACGTGTTCGAAGTCGTCCAATTTGAACATGTGACTTGTACATCGACCACTGGATTAGAGGGCACATGTTTACATGAATACGATTGCCAAAACGTCAGAGGATCCCCCGCTGGTGCATGTGCCGATGGTTACGGAACTTGCTGCATAAGTAAGTACGTTTCAAAATATTCCTCGTCATTCTCCGGTTTACATGTATTTATAAAAAAAAAAGGTTACCTACTGAAAATCAATTAGCTCCATTTATACCATAAAAATACTCAAATTCTACTAAGACAAATGTGAATAGACAGTTTCTAGTCAATCGAGGTATGTTCCATTCCAAACTACCTCACTTATCATTAGGTGAGAACGCATCCAAACAAATCATCCAAAAAGTAAATCATACCAAAAATCCAGTTGTTTAAATATTAATAAAAACGTCTCATGCCTCAATTACAAGAAATAAAATATCATAGAAGTGATTTTGAAAGAGAGAATCTATTTTTAGAATAATCGTCACGGTGTCATTCAAATATCTCGTATAATAGTAAAATCAGTTTCATACCTACGTGCCAACCGGCATCTTTGATTGTTTGTCTATAAAAAGTTACTTAAAATCAATTGAAAATCATAGAATGTTGCAATTCGATTACAGCGTTTTACTAAAATGTATGTAATTATATATCTTAAATATTTCCGTAATTATATAGTTCAATTTGTCTGCGATGGAAGTTATTCGTCTCCAATCGGATGGTTCACAAATCCCGGCTTCCCTGCAGCGAGTACTGACCGAATATCGTGTGTAATTACTTTGAACAAGAGCTCTGCGGAAATCAAACAAATTCGATTGGACTTTTTAAATTTCGAGGTAAGTAGTAAGTATTTTTCTATTCGTTAGTTTTTCAATTTTCAACAATTTGAATCTGTATAGCATAACGTAAACTATATATGTAGTGTAGCAGGTAATTATGGCATTTTATTTGTTTCATTTGTATCCAATAAGATGCTTCCGCCAACGTCTGGAACATGTGAAGATGATCAGTTCGTTGTATCAGGACAAAACTCAAACAGTTTCATACCAATACTCTGTGGAATAAATTCCGGGCAGCATGGTAATTTATTATGATTATTTATATATTTATAAAAAAAGGCCCATTTTATTTTTTATTTACTTTTCATATTTTAAGGTCGTATAAGTTGTCTCAGCACCACAAGCAGTGGTAGGGGATCGTGATGAATTTCAATCATATTATATGTAAAAAAACGAACAACTTTGACCGTTTGTACTCACCATAACTTTAACGGTATTGCCCACATTAATACCTACCTAACTGACACCTAATTTCATATTTTTCAGTTTATATAGAAGTTGGCAACGTCGTTGGTCCTGTTAATCTTTCAGTACAGACTGTCACAGCAGAAAGCAGATTGTATGCTATAAAGGTATATTATAAAAATAAATAACTTCACAGAAGTACTCAAAGTATCAACTTTTCTCAGTACCTGATTTAGGACCCATGTAAAATTTTGAAGTGAAAACTTCTTTATTTGCGTTGTGCACTTTAGATGATGGGAAAAAATGTTAAACTCGCGTCAGAACACGTGACCGTATCGAAAGTTCGTAATACGGAGGGAGAGAAAACCGCCGTGCGGTAGATAGAGAGGGGTATACTTCGAATGGAAGTTGATTTTTCTGAGAGATAAACTTTTTAATGTAAAATAATTGTAATTACCTAGTTCTGAAGTGTTACATTTTTAATGTAGGTAATATAAATTGTTATGTTTCGGTACGATAGTACAATAAATGTATGTTGTATTTTCTACATAAACGATAGTAGTTTTATACTGATAATTAAACCAATTCGTGCAAAATTATTCCCTAACCATTCTAAAATATGCATCAAAAATGCCACCACGTTATATTCAAGTTTTCACTTCCGTCGGCACTCCCGAAGAGCAACACGTTGTTTTTTTTTTGGCTTATTCCTTTTCAGTATACGGATACGGATAATTTTATTTTAAATTGAGTATACTCAAAATTGAGTTAAAATTATGACTTAAATTTGAGTATACTCAATTTTAATTTTTAATATAGGCCAACGTCCTTTTGAATGATCAAAACTCACTTAAACTTTTAAACATAATTACATAATATAAACATGAAACTGACTCTAGTATTAGGTAATACTACGAAAGCAAAATCTAAGAGAATTCAGATCGGAGACAAGTAGGTATTGTTTGGAAATTCACTCAAATTAATTTCAACTTGACTATTTTAATTTATTTTTGCCCTTAAATATGTATGTAAATGTAAAATTTATTGGTTGTAGCAGAGCTGTAATAGAATATTATTCTATTGTTTATCGTCAATCGTCACGTGTTACATGACTCGGGTGATTTCTATATATTAGCCGCAACTACTTATTTTAAACGAGAACAGTGACGGCGCAGAAATACAGGGTTAAACGTTGATTTGACTTCAATAAAACCTATCAGTATTATCAGCGTACAACGTATAGTAATAATTTTCCCAATTGACACTCGTATTGTATTTATATCAAGACGTAATAGACTAATAAATATTTTGAATTCTACGTTTAGTTACTTGTTTAAAATTACTTACATGTAATTGCAACAAGTAACTATTATTAATTATTAATTCACTATGACTAATACATTAATTATTTTAGGTGACACAGATTTCTAAGTCTGATGATCTAGCAGCTCCAAACGGATGTCTTCAATATTACAAAGACGCTGATGGTTACTTGCAATCATTTAACTACCTAGATAGTTCCTACATAGGCATTCCCAGATACCCTAGTTACTTGGTACGTCAAAAAATAGATAAGCACTCGTAATTTATCAATATCGTCGTAATAAAATAAAAGCAATATAACGGCAGCTACTAAAATAAAACGTAACTGATAATATCTATATCTTAGTATCATTTTAGTAGATAATATAGACAATACTGCAAGGATAACAATATGTTTCATATATTTATTTAATTAGGATGATATTACAGTAAGACAGGTACCTACATGTCGTTCTATCAAAATAAAAGGCTTTTTATCTTCCAATGTCACGACTGCTATCTGGCGAAAACAGTAGATATAATCAAGTAGGTACGGTTGATGCATATACCCAGCGCATACTTAAAGTGCGTATGTATTAATTAATAAAAGCTGTAAATACGCATCGGCTGAAATTGCGCAAATCATACACGAGTATGTAGATACTTAATATGAGAAGTATTACATCAACAAACTACCACCGACAACTGTTGCGCCCCAGAATGGAGCATATACAGCCTAGAATTATCGCCTCCACAACAATTTATTGCAATCATATGCTGAAGAATAATCGGCTAAATACTCTTGTTATTGCTTTTATCGGTATATCGCCCTGAAGCAGCCAGCCGTAATCATCTAACAATAAATAACAGTTCAGATAAAAAAAATTAATGAGGTACCTAAGTCAGTCCAGTCACATCTGACTGTAACCCAATTAAGACATAGGACTTAAAATAGGTAGGTAGGTATATACTCGTATATCACAGTTTTCAAATTAAAATATGTCTATTTCTGTTTCAGAATAATTTAAATTATGCAATCTGCATAGAAAGAGCAGCTGCTACCTGTAGCATCACGTATACCAATGCTGAAGAAATACAAATACCCAACTACGACACAGGTAAACAGGACCTAGAGGCCTTTACACTTCTCGTAAAATATACATGTACACATTGATGGTTTTAGTTAATCATTTAATGAAATATATATATCGTTACTATAACTAACATCTTGAATAAATTAATATAAATTTTTTGCGATGAATCACGTTGATTTAGTTTGACCTCTAAAATTACTAGTTTTTGGGGAAGTGAGACTTGCTTACCTTGTATTTTTATACATTTACAGTTCACATGGAGATGTAGATATAAGAGTACCTAGATACCTATATTATCTCTTGTTATATTTATACCTATGACATTGTTCAGGTGCACAAATATTAATTGCAATATATTTATCATTATTCTAATTTTGTTTTTCAGACCGGTTACCAGTTATACCACCGAAGCAGGCAGGGGTGGAAATATTTGATTGTCCAAGCGATTGGTTGCTCATAGCCGCAATACGACTTTGTGGTGAACGTCTCAATGACGGATCAGTTCTTCAAGATTTTTCTTTAGATGCTCCAGTCACAGGTTTTTTTTTGTTAAGGTGTTTAACATAACCTAGCTTACATACAGCCGAAGTTCAAACGGGCCGCGCTCACCATTCCAGGGAGTTGACATTACGACTACCTATAGATATTATGTGGGTAACGAAGCAGTGATAGCCTAGTGGTTTAGATATCATTCTCTCATTCCGGGAGTCTGGATTCAATGACGGGGCATGCACTTCTGTTTTTTACGTGCTAACATATGTTTTTATAACTAATTTTTAAATTGACTAGCCGCGTGGTCGAGTGGTTAGAGAAACTGCAAAACCGGACCTCATGGATTCGAATTCCACCCAGCACAAATTTTTGTGTTACATTATTGCCTAATTTAGAATCAGATAGCAATGTGTGAAATTATCCCCAGATATTAATATAATTAAATGACTGACTATACAGTGTGAAGAAGCTTGCACACCTATAAAGAGTTATGTATAATTTTCTTTGAAATGTATTACCACTTTACCACTGCCTATATTGAACTGGCTAGTGGTAGACGGTTGTCTTAATCCCTCTCATTATAAAAGAAGACCAGTGTTTGGCTGTAAAAAATATTTCGAAAAATGATAGGTAGTTGAGTTTAATTAAATCTCATGTGTGTTGTTATTCTCTTATTTATATTTTTACTTGATGATTAAATATTAAAAGAATGTTATAATTCCAGATAATGGTGCTGGTCCTATTATAGTATGGTTCAGATCTGATGGTGGATATGTTGGACGTGGTTTCAAGCTTCACTTCTTACAGAATGCTTGCACTCTTTCCACTTAAAAGGCCAGCTATATCTGACTAATATAATAATGTATTTTATACAGAAATGTAATTGCAACATGTTCTTACTATATTTAAATATTTGGTGTGACTCAAAGGTAACTGTGTGTTAGGTATGTGCGTATAGGGTTAAGTCAGAAAATCCAAAAACAGTTGTTAAAATAAAAAAATGTTTCAAACCAACTTTTTAATACATAAGTACAGTAAGACATTTGGTCGATATCACCTATAACAGTTATTACTACAATAAGTATAAATGCAAACCTACACAAAATCTGTGATTAACACTAATAAAAATAGACCATTAGGTGTGTATTGATAATAAACAATAATATTTGTGAACACAAAAGTTGTATTATTAAGGTAGACAATGCTATCACACTAATGTTATTTTGATTTACTCTCAAACCGTTTCCTTTCCTTAAGCCCATCCCGTACAATTTTGTGAAATGACATTAGGACCCCCACTATAATCGCTCTCAAAAATCCCATTAATAATATTTGTAACATAATTTGCTGAAAACTTTCAATAGAACTACAGAAGAGTGTTGATAACATCTTTCCACTTGCTCCATAAACAGAATATGTTTTACCATTCTGAAATATAAAAATGCAAAGTTTAAAATAAGTATGGTTAATTAATGAGCAACTTTCCTTTCAATGAAATAAAACACATATTGTTGTCTTTTAACATATTGAATGTTGAGCCAAATACTTCTGTTCCATAGCAGACCATTTGACTGTGTTTCACTTCCAAGAGACTCCCATCTAATATGAATTTGAAAAAATACTGAATAGGAAAACTTAGCATTCAAACTATGTCTAAAACAATAAGTATTTAGAGTCCCATGGGTCCACCACAACTGTTCTTATTTCAATGAGTATACATGTTAAGCTCCAAGTCCAATTGGTAAACTAGAAATTTTCAGCCAACTTAAAATTTAAACTCTACCATTATTTAGTATTACTAGTCCAGTTAGTACTTGTTAATATATGTGAAAGTATTACTCAATAGCATCCACCTTATTAGAGATTGCTTGTAGATGTACTGCAACTCTAGGCAACTGACATGGCCCTCTCATGTATACATGACTGGTATTATATGCCACCCTGTGTACTAAAACCCAAATTGTTGTAAGAACAATTGCTTCATGATAGAAATAGCTGTAGCTGTTATACTTTCCCTGACCAACCATACACATTTTCTACTACATTAACTGCTTTTGTAACTACCATTTCAACTGCTTTTGTAACTACCATTTCAACCACTTATTGTTTATAAACAGGGAATAAAAATATTTTAACTTACTAAAGCATCCCAAAGCATTTGTTTCCCAACTTCTTCAGCCGATTGCAACCCACCAGACCCAGATATAAGCTTAGTCTCTTTTGGTTTAGTGAGTTCCTCATTTACAAATCCGGGGGTATCAGTGTCAGCTGGGAAAGACAGTGTTAATCTCACATTGGTCCCTACAAGTTCCATGAGGACAGATTCAGCCAAACCTCGGACTGCCCACTTGGCTGCACCATATGCACTGTAGCCGTAAATACCTGCAGAAATGTGACATTTGTGTCTTTTAGACAAGAAAAAGTTGTAAAACCAAGAGTATTTAAAAGATAATACTGAAAATAGTGTAAACTAAATTATTAAGTATATGTTTACCACTAAGGAGCAAAAAATTTCAAATTACATTACTAACATAAAAATGATAATAGTTACCAATCAACGCAGCTTCAGTAGAAACAAATACTATCAGCCCTTCATTGCGCTCTTTCATTCCAGGTAAAACATACCTAGTAGGGTAGGCAGTGCCAAAGTAATTCAAATCTATCATCTGTTTGATGTGGTCTGGCTTCATTGCTTCAAACTGACCACATATGCACATACCAGCACAAGTTACTAGCATGAATATTGGCCCTACTTCTGCTTCTACAGCTGAAAGGGCTTTTTCTATCGTTTGGTAATCTTTAGTAACATCCAAAGAGAGATATTGAATTTTTTGATTAGAATTAACTTGGAGACTAGTATAATCCTTTACAGCAAGAGTTAATTTTTGAACATCTCTACCAATAATTGTTACGTTGGCACCTAGACGCACAGCTTCTGCGGCCACGGCCTTGCCAATGCCGCTCGAACCGCCTGTTACCACAACGTGTTTATTTTTCAAGTCTTTGTAAACTACCTTTTTGTCCAAGTTTAACTGAACGACGATAAATACAAGCAATAATACAGCAATTATAACTGCACATAAAATTAAAAACATTTTATAATTTACTTGTACAGTCCAATGTTTAAAAAGTATAAATTGTTGTATGCCTTTTCTTACTGCACCATTTAAATCAAAAAATAAAGTATATCGGCGATTTACACCACACTAACTTTATTATAATAATAAGAAACAACAGTATGTGCCACGGCAGAAGGAAAAATACTAATGAAATGAATAAATGTAAGGCGTACACGAATGTTGAAATTTAAGCACCGGTACCAAAAATGTTTAAAATTCATTTATAGAGTACAGTGAATAGAGTCAACATCCTATGTCACTGTCACTGTCAGTCCTTTGTCACCAAATTCCAAACTAGTAGGGGGTAGGGTGGACAAGCCATGTAGGAAGAAGAAAAAATATCGATATTATCTAAATATTGATACATAATGTATGTATGTAGAACGATTTTATACGAACAGTTACACAAGTTACTGGTAACTGTAAGCAATCAACATGATTTTTAAAGCGTAATGAGTAATTTACTTTAGTAAAAAGTGAAGTCTCTCCAAAATAAATTTTTGTTATATCAAACAATTCGTTACAATTAGCGTTGTTTTATAATTATGTTAATGCACAGGCTAAGATATAAAATTATAGTTCTACGACTATATGATTCCCTCATTTCTAGTCACAGGTTAACGATCAATGTCAAAGCAGTTCTTATATTTTGAGACGACCATGATTGCCTGTACACGAAAAATAGGGCCAATAAAGAAATTCGTTGTTAAATAAGTCTGGAACTGCATTTGCTCCAAACGGCGAAATGATCAAGCAATAAAACATTTTAGATAACTATACTCCGTGCGCTGTAGCATCGTGCGGGTGACAGTTACCAATATGACGTTAACGTCTGTCAGTACCACATGACTAGGGATGGACGTTATACAAGTTATTTTTGTTTATGAATTTTATGATTTTCCTGACAATATTTTTGCTCTGTAGCGCATCGGCGCGGTGGTCATTTTGTTTACCCGTGTGATGTTGTCAGTACGAGTGGTAACGCTTTGTATGTGACACGTATTTATTTCGTTCTCATTGTTAGTTTTAATTTTCGTTAAGTTGATATTTATTATAGATTGTTATTAAATAATTTGAAAGAGCCTATGACCATAATATTGGACAACACATCCTACCATTCAGTACAAGTTAATAAACCTCCAAACCAATCCAACCGCAAATGCGAGTTGGTGAGTATTACAAGAAGCCATCAACAATGTTCAACCTGAAGACTGGTCGAAGGTCGTAAATAAAACAAAAAGGAAATTATGTCTGATTGAGATTGTGGCATCTATATTGAAAACGTACTGGAGTCATCGTTAATAATATCCGTGACAGATACAGAATGAGATGATGAATTTAGTGACAATTCTGATATTCCTGTCTCTGATGTTAAACAAATAAAATCTATTTTTTATTAGCAACGTTTTAAGCAGTCTTACCCTATATATGTTCTGTTGTTACATTAATATAATTATAGACTTTATAACAAGAAAAAATGACCTACGTAGAATATACGTTTTTTATTATAAAAAAATATCGACTATCCATCGTAGCAGTACATCCATCACTAAATACGTCTATGGCGTTACGTTATACGCATAACGCTTCACATAATTTTTATTTCCATTAGATTTTATTTGTAAACTAGAACATTCTGGTTGGATTTAATCTAATTTACTACAGTTATTAATGATTTAAGATATTACAAATGTGATGCAGCTGAAATATAAGTCAAGAGTGAAAGGAATCGTTACTGGAACTGTCACCCGCGCCATGCTTCAGCGCACGGAGGATAGTGATATATAAAAATAATAAGTAATATGCAATAAGTAATGTGACATTGTGTTTTTATTTGGCATAAAGCTAAGGTGTTTCACAATCAAAGATTTAATAAATATGCTTAGATTCGGTTAGCCAGCCTAAACTGTGTACATCGAAAAAAAGAGAAAGTAAACGAGAGGCTACATATCTGTTTCTCTTTTTTGCTCTGATTTGACAAAATTAAGTATAAGTCAGTCATCGCCCCTCTCTTATTATTTGTTGGACACTCGCATTCACAGGACTGTCTATTCCTGCCTCCTCTACTTATCCTTTATTTATTATCTGTGTTCACAATTATTGTCCTTGCCATTGCCATTGACATTATGTCACTGTCTCTAAGTAAGCATTTAACTTGACGTAAAGAAAAAATGTGAAGTCTGTCTATGTGTAAAATCAAACTATATAAATATTTGCAATATTGATTTGGCTTACGAAATAATAATACAATAGTACTATTATTTAAATAATCATTTAATTACTACTTCTTCTTATGCTATTTAAGTTAATGTAATTGCCAGAATGAATCAAGAGACAAACAGGTTGAATACATTTACGAACTGGCCTGCTTCAGCGCCAGTGAATTCAACAAGACTAGCGAAGGGCGGGTTTTTTTACACAGGTCAAGGGACCGAGGTACAGTGTTTCAGCTGTGGTGGTAAAATATCAGACTGGAATTATGGTGATCAAGTGATGTGGCGACATCGCAGGCTAGATCCGAACTGTGCGTTTGTGGTGAATCCCCTGTTATCGGGTAACGTCACGATGCCGCTAGAATCTGCGGGAACCTCGAGTATTAATCCGTCATCCCCACGTCGCGCCAATGAATGTAATCACGATGAAAACAGGGGAACTGAAGAAGATGATATGTACAAGAGTGAAGCGCTAAGGTTCCTATCGTTCGCTAATTGGAATGTAAGTTTGTAATAGCTCTTATATTTCCATGATATTTAAATTGAAATGGTTTTTTCTATGGTGGTAAATAATTTATTAGAATTTTTCTGTAAAGGTCAAATATTCAGGTTTCCATCAATATCATTTCTATGAAATGTTTTTACTGTGTCAAAATCTTCTTAAATCAATCTAAAGAAAATGTTAAGTTTTCAAGTTAAAGTTAATATCAGTTAGTACATATTATTTGGATATTAATATAATGAAGACATCAATTGATTACAGAAGCTCTAGTTACAAATATTACAGAACTAGATTTGAAGACTGACCACTGCAATATAAAGTATCTTATAAATAGTGATTTACACAGTTATGCTTCACTTGCATTTGGTGGCAAATGTTTCTATAAGATATCTTTTAGAGCTTTATCTAATATTTGGCCACTACTAAGTATTTAGCTTATGCAGCTTATAAATGGCTAAATACTAAATATGAAACTACTATTCAGCTGAAAACCTAGATATAGCTTTATAATAAAACATAGACCTAGACATAAAAAATCTAGATATAGTTGTATAAAATATAATATAACTATATTATATTGTTTACAATAGTTTCTATATTGTATATGTTTAAAGGTCAAATATATTAGATATAGACATTGTATGCACATTCATCTCGCACAATTAACAAGATATGCACTAAACCTAATCAACTACTTAAATAATAAACAACTAATATTCTTATCATCATTGATTATTGATACTGTTAACTGGACTGCATCACTGGGGGTGGTTGCTTTGATCCAGAATACAGTAAAACCTGGGTAAGTGAGAACTGGATAAGTGTGAAAACTCTATAAGTGAGAGTAATAGCCAGGACCCGTCATTTTAAGCACCCAAACCTCTATTAGCGAGAAACAGAAACCTCTGTAAGAGAGTTTTTCCCTTATGGACTTCCGTAAGTGAGATTGCTATTTATCTATCCCTTTATACGCTACAGTCGAGCTTTACTTATTTATATTATATAGCAGGAACTATAGCTACAATAAAGATTCATATATACATACATACATAAAAGATACACACATACAGTAACAAATGACAAAACAAATTACTTTTACTTGTTGACCTGTTGTTGCTGCGTACCTCTATAAGAGAGAAACGCTACCCATGTACCTGCATTAGTGAGAAACTCGGGTTCGTGAGAAACCTCTATAAGCGAGAATGAGATTGTGCTCTCTGCAACTCTCGATTATCCAGGTTTGACTGTATATACATTTGTGAGATAAAAAATATTATTTGTGTAGTAAATCTCAGTATAAAATTATCTACCTGTTGCTTGCTCTCTCTTCTGTTGCTACATTTGTTATAAGAAGAATAAAAAAAACTTCAATCTATCCTGTTGTGGATTTCTTTGATTAGTGTTCAACATTTGGTTGGAGTCGTTGTTTGGAAATTATTTTTAGCAAATTCTGTTACAGGATGAATCGGCTTCTCGTGAGGCTCTGGTCACTTCTGGTTTTTACCACCTTGGTGAAGGACGGTTAAGATGTGCTTGGTGCTCCGGAGAGCTGGGCCCATTCTCTTTTTTTGGATCTGTAGGCACACCCAATCAAGTTCACCGGATGTAAGTTTTTAAATATTCACAAAATCATTAAACTATATAAAAACATATACTTCTAAAACCAACTCATTTTATTTACAAGTAAGGAACTTTACTGGCTTTTTAGGTGGAGTAAATGTAAATACAGTGAGCAAATTGCTTACAGTGGTCAAGGATAAGTAACTTATTATACAATAGCGGCCCTCCCCGGCTTTGCACGGGTATAAAATATATAGCCTATGTCACTCACTGAAAAAGTGACTAAAATCTATCCAGTAGTATTGATTTATTCATTACTGCCTGTGGCCTGCACACTTTAAATTTGGAGTAAAACAATTCTCCTTTCCTATACCATGATTATTTTACATATATACCTTCCTCTTCAATCAATCTGTCTATTAAAAAAAACCGCATCAAAATCTGTTGCGTAGTTATATATGATATAGGGACAGAGAAAGCTACTTTGTTTTATACTATTTAGTGAAGGGAATTTTTATTTAGGGTTTGGATGGGTAAATCGACAAATATAAAAACTTATTTATTAAATAATCCAATATTACATTCCATTCATTTGGATGAAACTTTTAAAGCTAGATACCTAGTTAGTAATTTGTTTACATTTGAATAATAGTTATTAAGGCACTCAATGTTATTGCAGATGCTTCCCAAATTGCACACATGCAGCAGAAGTTGAACGCAATTTGTTACATAGGGACCGAAGAATACCAGAGTCTATTTTGTTGAGATGTAAACGAAACATGGCACAAGCGGGGTAAGAATATCACTTATATTGTTCATAGCAAATTTGCTGTACAATTTTTTCCCTTATCTTATAATTACTATACTAAATATTGTCTTTGCGTGAGGATGGAACATTTTGATTCTAAAATAATATGCATTCTTATGCATATCCTTTTACAATTTTAGAATAGTGTTCTCTTGAACACTGTAACCTCTGTTTTTATGTCTAAGAGTCACAATTAAGTTTTATTTTATAAACTTTTATCAAATATGTTATATCAAAAAACTAAGGTTTTTATAATGTGACGTAGTGATATGTATAAAGTTCATCTTAAAGGTTACAAGATTCACATTGATTAGAAATAATAGAGATGGATAGTCCTATACTAAAATTTTCTTTGTTGTGTCACCATAATTCATACATTCATAAGTTAAAGCGTTGCTATGAAAGATTTGATTTAACCTTTTAAATATATGTACTTATAATATTCTTTACATTTCCTTTATAGTTGGAATAAAATTTATAATTTCATGGAGTAAAAAAAATATAGTTCCGTAATTAAACAAAAAATAAAGAACCAATAAAATTTAAAATTCTTCAAATTTGTACATTCATGTGAACTTGATAGCCTTTATAGTTAACTTGGCATTGAGTATTCTTGTTTGGAGGCTAATTAGAGTGTTATGTATAGTGTGCAATGTTTACAAAATACTATTAGATCCACACATTTGCATCGCCGCTTTAGAGCCTCATGTATCATTCAGTTTGGAAGCAATGTCGGTTTCTGTTAAATTTTTGTAACATTAAAAATCATTAAAAAAATTACATGTTGGTTATGGTTACTGGGCTGCTTTTGTCATGTTGCAAATGAACAAAAATTTTTTTTGTAGGAAATTTTTTTGTTTTGTTTATGTATAGTGCACATGTAGGTCATATATAGGCCAGGCTATGTTACTTTATGTTTAATAGCCACAGCACGCTGTACCCACTCCATAAGTGAAACTGCTCAAAATCTCAATCAGAAACTGAAGGTTCTATTCGTACCCTACAAAAGTAGATTCTGAGTATTAGTAAATAGTATTAGAGCACTGCTGCTCTGTTCTCGAAGTTGGTACTAAAAATACAAATACGCTTATATTATATAATTATAGTGCGATGTAATTGCTATAATGTTAATACATGCGTTTTGTGTTGGACAGTTTTGATAAAACAAGTCAGTCCGGCGTGGAGCAGAACGCTCGCGTGGTGGCGGCGGGCAACGAGTGGCGCGCACTGGGCGTGGTAGGGGGCAGCGCGCGCCACGCCGCGCACGCCGCGCTCGCCGCGCGCCTCGCCACCTTCGACGGCTGGCCCGCCGACCGCGCGCAGGACCCGCGCGCGCTCGCCGACGCCGGCTTCTTCTACACCGGCGTCGACGACCAGGTCGGTGTACGACGACGAAGCGGTCGCCCACCACGCCTTACTCTAATTATAAAGCTATTGCTTCACTATTTCCTATTAAATAAATATCATAATTATACACAACACAATTCTCTCTTGTTCGACATCGACTCCATATTTTTATCCTATTGACGGAATGTCAATCAATATAGCGGAGCGTTCCATAAATTCAAATTCAAACAAGCACACAGTAAAATTAAATGAGGTGTTACGCACTTCGTTTACATATATTGTTTCAATAATATAGCCTCATAATTTTCTCTTCGCTAAGGAAATATTACAAGCTTATCACATGTCACCAAAATATACTTTTAAAGTCCCGCTAGCGAAGATGTTTCTTATATCTAATCTGATAGATATTAAATATCGTTTCACTAATTTGTATTCACGATTCGATTAATTATTATGTCATGCAGTGTGGTTTTATTTATAAAATAATATAAGCAAATATCATTTTGCCTCGTCAGGTGCGGTGTTTCTACTGCGACGGCGGGCTGGGGAAGTGGGAGGTGGGCGACGCGCCGTGGTCGGAGCACGCGCACTGGTTTCCGCACTGCGGCTACGTGCTGCTCATCAAGGGACAGGACTTCGTCGACTCGTGCAAGGAGCGTACTAGGGTCTGTACTGTCAAACTTTAACACTGCCACCATGTATATAGATAGGGTTATCATGATATTGCATTGTATGTAGCGAGTGCCAAATATTTCTGTCCTTACAAACCTGCCGTGCTTCATCTACATTCGTCACTCATAAGACAATATTTACATTATAGTGACAATTCCATATAAATTACTTAATTGGAGGGATGTAAATAAAGAATAAAATTTTCGCTTAATTCTTTGTGTTTTGACACTAAGTTATTTCTATTTACAGCAAGTTCCAGCCAACCGCAGTCTAAGATCCAGAATTCGAAATCTAGCGATATTTGACGTTCAGGAAGACGAGGTAAAGTTATAGGAAAAATATGTAACGTACATATGGACTGTATTTATTAAACTTTTATTTACTTACTTCGTATGGCATACGCTGTATCTGCGTTCTTTTCGTACAAGGCGTGAATGCGTCGACAAGTCATATTACTAAATTTAAAGTTTGCATTTTACTGGTCACCTCTATTTCATATCTTTTTGACATTTTCCTAAATTAAATCCAAAGATAATATTCCTGACTTATTGTACCAATCGACGAAAGGCGATCAGTTTTACTCATCGAAGTTTTTCCGTCTCGTAATCAATGGTTCGAGGTCGGGTACAAGGTGAATTGAATAGAGCTGTGTTGCGACGTCAGGTGGACGAGGCGATGAACAGCGGGCTGGTGGCGGGCGCGCTGGGCGCGGGGCTGGACGCAGCGCGCGTCCGCCGCGCCATCTCGCGCCGCCTGCGCGCCACCGGTACAAAAAATACAGAAAAAATTATTGATACTTAATATTTTTAGGTTACAGTACGTCGCAAGGGCCCCTGTACTGGGTTAGTGACCCGTGTCACTGGGTGCCCCGCTCATTCACCGAGGGGTTTAGTACCAACGAATCAATAATGCGTGCATGTGTGTGTGTGTGTGTGTGTGTGTGTGTGTGTGTATGCATCCTGTAGGTTTGCAGGCATTTATTTTACGGTACGTGATGTCATACTCGCATGCTCCTAGTCCAATTATACAGTTGGATTGGGAAAGCCGCCCATTGACATGTTTCAACATGCCCCAATATGTAAGGCATGTACTCCTGAGTGTAATGAAAGAATCAGTTAACCGCATCGAGTGCACGTTCTTTTCCAAGCTTCCACACTGGCATTGATTCCCCGTGAATAAGTTATTACGCTAATAATCGTTGTATGCTCTCCTTGCTTAGAAAACATTTGTTTTTATTCCTGTATATTTTCTTCGGGCCTCTTAATAAATTAGATAAATTTAGATGAAATAAAAGATAGTGATGTGTAAGATGTTGTAAACGGCACTGCAGGTCAGCCGTTCGCGTCGTCGGAGGCGCTGATAGACGCGGTGCTGGACGAGCAGCTGAGCGAGGAGCCGTGGTGCTCGTCGCCGCACAACCACCGCTACGCGCGCGACATCCTCGCCGAGGCGCTGCTCGAGGTCGCGCCCACCCCCGCGTTAGTGCATCGCCATATTCCGATATCTTTTTCATTTTGTTATTTTAATTATTATTTTCATTTAGTATTTTTTAATTTTAATTTAATTTAATTTAGTTATATTTTTTTTTTGGGCGAAATAAATATGTTTTCTTTGTTTCTTTCTTTCTATATGTTTATTTTAATCAAACTATAAAAGTACCCATTGATTGCTAGTCTATTTACGATTAATCGAACGTACAGTAGAAACCATTAGTATGTTCGATTTGTAAATGGAATAATGTAGGGTGTAAATAAGTAAAAAATAAATATGTATGTACTTAATTTGAATTGTGTTGATTTAAAAGAGTTATGCTAATGTGATTTCGACAGGTTTTAAAAGGTGCATCGAAACGAACATTTAGTATATTGAAAGAAATATGCATAAGATTATTATGATTTAAATTTTAGGTTAAGCTTAGAGCAGATTTATGACGACAGTACGGCGGCGTCCCCCGTGCCCGACCGCGCGCTGCAGCCCGAGGAGCGCTACCGCGGGGACGGCGACGGGCGCTCTCCGGCCCGCCCCGCGCCCGCCGCGCCCCGCCCCGCGCTCGCCGCGCCGCGCCCGCCGGCCGCGCCCCGCGCCGTCTCGCTGGAGGAAGAGAACCGGCAGCTTAAAGAAGCTCGCATGTGCAAAGTGTGCATGGACGGCGAGGTCAGTATATTCGACACGAGTCCTTGTTCATTCATCATTAACTTTCTACAATTTCGAAATGTTAGAATTCCGATCGTATCAAACATGAAACACCGATAGGTATAATCTCTTTTTGTACCAGACTAAAATATAAGGTGATAATGAATCTTGTAATAATCTTGCTCTGTACCGTTTCAATATCTTTCATGAACAATTAGCATGTTATGATATCTGAAGATTGGAGAATATAAATAATAAATAACTGGGGACAATTCCACATACTGCTGTCAATTCTGTCTGATTGGCTGACAGCCGATAAACATATATATATATATATATATATATACATACGATATAGTACTTATGTAGATATTTTTATTACGACCAGACACAGAACAAACAAATGTTTATCCTGGGGTGGGAATCGAACCCACGACCTTCGGTTCT
>DWGJ01001161.1:0-21771 GCA_018246895.1 Aspitha aspitha aspitha
TTAAGGCCCTTCTTCGCTCCATACTAACGCGGCGCTCTTCTCATGCAATTTCTCGTTCTTCATCAGATAATTGACTCACGATGTTCCGTTGCCTAATTGCATAACGGCTTCATTAAATGTTGTAACAAACCCGTCTTTGTTTTATATATATTAAATATACGCACGTATAAGTATTTGAGGAACTTCTATATATCTGCTCAATGCACTTTTCAACCTTTTTAATTCATTAAAAATTAATATTCATTAATAATGAATGTAATCGTACAGATATTTATACATATTTTAGTCTAGTAATCCAGTGGTTGCGTTTCTATTCTAATTCTTCAATCTTCAACATTTCCAAGTCCATAAAGATGGCGACCGCTTAATCTGTGAACAACGGAATTCTTTTTTGGTAATAAAATACAAATATCTAAAAAATTAATGTGAGCTTCAGACGTCACTACTAGACCTAGTTTGCCTAGCTGCTGAATAACTGATGATACCGCGGCGTATCAAAATATCACATCACTTTCTCCTCTCAGCGGTAGATATTACTAATATTATATTTGAACTCCACTTATGAATTGTAAATATGACTTAGACGTTACATTTGAAGTTAGGCAAACATTAAGTGTATTTTAATAAAAATACTGTGCCTCTGATTTTGTTCTCAGTCATTTTCAATAATATTCAATGAATTAAATGAATGGAAAAATATGTAAAGCGCTGAAGCAGGTTGCAGTCATGAAGAGCTCGATAACCATTGAAATCTAAATCTGTCGAATAAATACTAGTCATCCTCTAATTCCTTTCCTCTTATGGTTATTTATATCAAACATACTCTGGGTACCATCAATGTAATGTAAAATACGTTTAAACGTATAGTTATAGTTTCAGTTAAGTCAGGATGGGTTCGCAAAGTGCTCGATAACCGACGAGACCGCGGCCTATCGCTGTTTGATAGCGGCACTTTGCCCAACTCACCATCTGACGCCATTAGCTCGGCAATATTGAAAAAGTAAGCTCTACACCGATCCACACAGACCACATGTGTGATGAACCTTTCGCGGTCAGAAATATTACATTAAAGGCTCGACCAGGAATTTATTATTGAATTTACGTTTACATATATATACATTTATTAGAGATATTTAAAATACGATCACCAACACTAGTCTAATAGGAGTTTACCCTGACACAAGTGAGACACTTACAGCGAGTGACGTATTTTTAGACTATAATAGCAGACGTA
Source organism: Aspitha aspitha aspitha (assembly GCA_018246895.1). NCBI lineage: Eukaryota > Metazoa > Arthropoda > Insecta > Lepidoptera > Hesperiidae > Aspitha > Aspitha aspitha. The sequence goes on from DWGJ01001161.1 coordinate 1,235, forward strand.
TGTAATGGACACCAGTTAGTAATACAACAAACACAATCCGCTGCTCATTACCTAAATAATTTTTACTTATGTATCGTGTACTGTAAACTTGGGCTTCTTTACATATTTCCTCATTAAATTTCCATTGTTTTGTTTTATTTACCACAAAATTATTGTTTGTTTTTTCTTATTGTTAATCGGTAGTCCATATGTGTAGTAATGTAACAGTAGGTATTATGCACTACCGGTAACTGTGGTTGAATATCGGTTTATTGTTATGAGTTCAAATTGTTTCAACAAAAATAACGCCATACCTCAAGATTTAAACCAATTAAGAAGAACAAAACTACAGTTGGTTGCAATAAGATTTCTGGATCACGTACTTAAGCTGCAACACCCGCTCCGCCCCTCGTACACGTGCTCAGCAACTAATAGCTAAGACTTGTTTTATTACATTTCTTTATTATTTCGTTACATCACATCGATGAAACGAAACAAGTTATCAGTTATACATAATTGCTAGAAGTAAAGTTGTGGAACACGTAGCTAACATTAAATACAATTTGTATTGTTAAACATGAAATACAATAAATGTTGTATACTCCTGTAGCGGTTTGTACTGATTTATTGATATACATTTCTTATATTATATCTAAGTATACGTAATGTTGTTAGTTTACTCTCGATGCACATATCGTTTAAAAGTAACGAATGTAATAATTACCAAACTTATTAATTTATTTCATATAAGACTGCTGCAGAATTTTATGAACGTCCAAACATTGGCATTTGGAACAACTTCAAGTTTAATAAAAATCCCAATTAATTAAGTCCTGTACACAGTGCAAAAGCGTTTCTTAGATCGATGTTGAGAATAACTTCTTGTTATGGTTTCATTACATTTTAATGCAGGTCATTGCTCTTGAGTACTACTACTTTTGTTTTTCTACATTACCTCAACAACAGTATAGAGTTCTCCTTTTTGTAGCTATCGTATATAACACCTGAATGTTTTGGTTCGGCTTCTTATTTTGTGTTAACGTTCCAAGTATAACTGAGCCATTTATAGTTTTTACTTGACTTGCTTTAATTGTTCAAGTCGTTCTGTCTTTATGTTAGACTTACTTTTATTTACGTGGCGCAGGTAATTCGTTTACCCGTGAGAATAGTTTCAACACGTGCACGTCTAGACGAATTGACTGTAATGGACTTTGTGCCCGCACGAGTGTGGCTCGCCGTTTCCGTGTGTTTACCTAAAGGAGGTATTTGTTTTGTGGGGCGGTTAGGTGAAACACAGTTTTATTATACTTAGCGGCTTGTTTCGCAAGCCATTTTGTTTTTGTCAGCCTCGGTGCAGCGCATTTTTACTTCTAATTCATAATATACATTAACATATTTAACGGTTACATCAAATACATCACGAGTTTATTACAAAAGTACAAGATATGTGTACATTAATAGAATGTTGCTTGTTTTTCCCACAGACAGAACAACATGTTAAGAGTTAATGTTTAATCATTAAAAGAGCCAGATTCGGCTTGTTGTTAATTAAATGATATTCATTTTAAATTAAGATATAAAACATGCCAATTGTCCATAAATATGAAAAACTAATTATCTATGTTATCTATTCAATGAACATATTTAATGGAAGTGGCAAGACGAGGCTGCATTAATTAGTGATTTGTACTCAGCCAGATAAGTAAATGATAATTATGCGAAGATCACTTTTAAATCTGAATTAGTCTTTTCTAAATGAAGACGTGGCATGAATTATAAATAGGTTCCTGCTTCTAATTGAAAATATAGTTGACATTTTGGTGTCATACCACAAACATCACCGACATTCTGAGATTATATCGTTAGATTATATCCGTGGCAGACACAAGACATTTTGAGAAAGATTGCAACATGACGTAATTAAAAAGTTAAACCACAAACATAAAAACAAATAAAACCCATTTTAGAATTATTCAAAAGAAACTAAGCAAGGAAATAATAATCGCTAGCAACCCAAAATAAAACAGAATTGTCCACATCTCAAAACCCAGCAGACGACAACCTCAGCAATTAAGTCAGTCGAAATATTTAATGAACAGTGCTAGTTCCGCGACGGAAATGACACTTAATCGGCTTAACTTCGCCTCAAAACTTGCCCCAAGCCACCCTCTCCTCTACTTACCCATCTGCCCCCACCCCGCACCCTTCACCCACGGATACGCTGCATCAAAGAAGTTGGAGAATGTGCAATTATGAGATTGTTTTAATTTAGAAACAATGTTGTCGAAGAATTTCCTTACTTCGACTGAGCTCTGTAAGCCCAAACCAGAATTCTTGGTTTGTACAACATTGTTTCGCGGTTATTACTCGCTTTGCCGATCTACCTATCTATTTTTATATACTCGTTTTCGAAGTACTTTTTACCAGTTTGCAGGATTTTTATAGGTTTAATACTATTTGCAGTCGTATAGCAGTTGATATATAAAACTGCATTGTACATATTGTTATAAATATTCTTTAAAATTGTTTTAAGTGATTTAGATACATGTAATACAACTCAGATTTTTTAACTATTCTAATTTATTTGGTTACGAAACTAGAATCCAGGTATTTATGCTAAATTGCCTGTTATAAGTAAATTTGATTATAACGGCCTATTCGTAAAATTTATTCTATGAAAACGATGTAGATTATATTTGTAACTGCATATAAGCTTGGGCCGACTTCTCCCAAATGAAATGATTTAAATTTTATCTATGTATAAGTAGATATTAGGTACCCGCGCTAACAGCCCTGCGATCCCTGACCGGGTCTTTTCTTGTATGTTATTATAACGTCAAAAAACCATTTGACGGAACCATTTTAAGCTTCTTTTTACTCTAAACCGGGTATGACTATGACCGGATATTCTGCCTTTTATCTAATTTATGAATCTAAATATAGTGCCGGTAAAACCATTATAACAGTGTAATCGAAGTTCCTACAAAACTGTTTCTTCTTCCTTTTAATGCATATAAATAGAAGTACCATTTAAAAATTGCATTCAATTTTGTTTTTCTTTAGGTAAAGTCCATTCATGTGTAATTTTCACAAGTCAGCTTAGTGCGTTAGAGAAGCATGCGTTTAAGTCAACTTGAACAACAATAAGCGAACCCCAACATTTTGTAAAGTTTGTGACTCCGAAATACAGTTTTCACCAACATTTAAGTAGTTCAGACAAACAGATCTCGAGTGCGATTTCAAAAGCCGCTCTCTTGAATACAGGATGACGACAAACAAGTTTGATCTAGTATTTCTTATCTGTTCCCATTTTAAATGTATGCCATCCTTACACACCGGTAGGCATCGGTTAAATAAGTTCTTTTAACCTACAGCAAAACCTCTACGACCGTATACATCTTACACGCATAACAGAAATTGCGCAGTCTTGTCTACCTATATAATGGATTTACGTAAATAAACATGCTATACTTTTAGCCTAGGGTAAAGTATCTATTAAATACTATACATATTATGGGACTAAGATTTGTTTAGTACCTACAATAGTTTGACGCTAGAGTTCAATAACAAAACTTTAACGTCCCGTAAAGTTGTAAGACCAAAATAAAGTTTCCGCCAACATTTAACTAGTTGTGGCAACAGGACTCGAGTCTCGTTCTAGTGGCGGCTCTCTTGAGTATGGAACGACCTCAAACAAGTAAACGTATATGTCCTTTAGTCGATCTATGAAAGTAGAAGAGCAATTAAGTTTGTTTACTCCTTATATACAAAGTCACGTAAGTATGAACTTATGAATTACGCAAGTAAGATGGTAAGTCCTAAATATGTATTGCGCCTAATCACGTTTTAACTATAATATAAGTACTTCTACTTCTACGTTTCCTAAACTCACTAAACTTCTATTTTGGGAGTTCTGTTTCGACCAACAATTAAACTATTTTCAACGAACAAATCTAGAGCTTCACTTTAGTAACCATTGTCATGTCATTCACTAGAAGTTTTATAAAAACTTATGTTTTTTAAGCATCATATTTTTCTTTCTATTAAGATTCTTATTGGTACCAAAATACCATATTATCCTTCCACACAAATACATAAGTGATATTAACGTGTTATTTATATATACATTCTTAATATTTATTTCAGTATTCTCAAATTAAAGGACACACGGAATTTTAGAAACGCAAGTGCTCCTACTTCAAAACCGTATTAAGTTGTTAACATCACTGGCGTGAATCCAAAAAGGTTTTGCATTGCAAAAGCGTTATAAATAACGTTGCTTCATTATACAATGCAGTTTTATTTGTAAGCACATTACAAAATAATAAAAAACATAATATAATTGTTGAAATAATAATAGAAGCTGTCGCAAGGGGTTAAGAAGATTAAAGTGAACCATAGGATTCTTTAAGATGTGTGAAATCGGCCTAACCACATTTGACCAGCATGGTGCCCTAGAAAAATCTCTTATTATCAAAGGAGACCCACATAAAGCAGTGAAATAAATAATAGGGATTGAAAAAGTATCCAGAGAAGCGAATGGAACGATTTTATTTAATACTTAACACGTGAAACAGAAAAAATTACACATGGCTTCACGGAAATATGTTACGTTGAGAGCTAAAAAGAACTAAAAAAGGATATTTATTTTTCATTGCGTCCTCGCGAACTATGCAATGATATACCGAAACCCATCTATTCCCACTGAAACTACAGTAGGACATAATTCACTCTGCTTTCCGATTCCCAACGAGAGGCTTAACAGAATACACAAACCATATTTGAATGAAATAGTAGCTTAAAACTGCCGTGTCTGAAGATTTAACATCGTCCCTTAAATTGGAACAATTATTTTATTATTTATGTAAAGTATTATGTTTGCTCATATAAAAATTATTATTATTATTTGCCTATCGCAGACGATTTGTAAAACGATATCTGGTATCAGACAACACAGCCATTACCCTGTGATCCATATGCATATTTTTTATTTTTTTTAATGAAACTGGTCCGATATCATTCTGTAAAATTCAGATTATTAATTCATTTGTGTTTAGCCTCAGATAAATCATCGGTAGGTATATTGTGTTGGCTGTTACATATATTATCAATCTTAAATACTGACACTTTTCCATAGTATGTATAATACTGTCTTGTCGAAGATATTCGATTATAATTAAACATACATCGAAGTAAATTAGCAATCACCTTTATCATTACTATTAACGAAATTTACCTTTAGATTACATTCTAAAATTGACAATATATGATATCTTAGAGTATTGACAAACCGATTTTACTCTATTACTAATTTCACTCTGCGGTTGCAGCCATAGGAATGCTACTTTTACTTCATAGGTTAAAATTTAACCGTAACTTATTTAATAACAAATGTACGAGTACATTTCGGAACAGGTCTAATATATTCATTTATCCATTTTCAGATTTAAAAAGACATAATTTTTATTTAAATTGTCGTCATCTATTTTATGTTGACGCTAGATAATGTATAACCTGCTTCAAGTATTAGACTATCAAATTTAAAATAATTTTTGGTTTCCTACTGACGGGTCACGGGTTACGGCATTCAAACAAAAATAGACTCTTTAGCTTAATTATTTATATTACTAGAGATCAGAACATAACATACATCGCAGAATGTACATACGTGATCACAGTTACAGAGAAGACACGATTACATAACGTCAATTGGGATTTGAATTACACATAATTCTAGCTCTCCAAATACTGCTTGGACAGTCGTTTAATTTGAACATTTGCTATTTACTCGTGAGTCTAGAATTGCAAAACTCGGTGGAAACGTAACATCATTAATGCAGTATATATCCTCCTTAAAGATGCACGTCACTGAGCACCAGCTGATCGATACTTAAATCTACATTTTCAGACAACATTGAGAGTCGGATCGCGCTACACAAACGTCATCTATTTACCGCTTGGACGTTCGACCTGAACATTTGCTATTCACCCAGGACTTTGGAGTCATGGCTCTCAATGAAAATGTATACACGGAATGTAAAGCGACTTCAGCGATCTAACGATCAGATTCAAAGGAAAGTTACTCTTAGCGACTCGCTGTGGCAAAGCAAGTCGAGTTTAAAAATTATTAGGAAAGTTAGATATGTGTGACATATTCAGGTCTTTGGTATTTTTAGGTTCACTATGAAATTTCACGAATCGAGTTTAAATATTTGCGAAAATTAAAATTTCTTTGATTAATTCAAAAATGTCTTGTAGTTACTTTATAATCTCACGCATTCATTAATAATTATTTTATTTCATTGATTCGGATTTATAAACGTCGTCTGTATCCAATATTTTCAGAAATGTAGCGCACAAATAACTGTGCTCTGCGAAAATTAAAATTTCAAAGGCCGAATATTAACATGGTAGAAATAAGCATTGACATTTCGGACGCAATATAGAATACGTCGGCGCGTACGTACTCGTACCTATTGGCTAAATTTTAGCGTGTCGACATTTGCTCTTGTGTTTCAATTGACCAATTTGGGTCACCACACGGCGCCGCCGTACAAGCGTCGAGGACTGTGGACTTGTGTTTAGGCTTTTTATGGCGTTTTGTTGGCTGCTGTCGTCTATTTCAAGAGTATAACTGGACTCTTTTTATATAGGTAAAGATCGAACCTTAAGTTTAGCTAGAATAAAATGTTATATTCACATTATATTTACCTGTTGCTAAAATTTTTGTTTTTGTACACTCCTATATGTGAAAATTTAACTTTTCATTATAATGGGAATTTGTGTCACTGATTGATTTTTTTAATTCCCACCTGCTCGTGCTATCGTCACGTATTCTCTTTATGATACCTTAGAACCTGCAAAATGATATCTTTAAATAATATTAATAAGGTTAATAACGTATACCGGTTGCTACACATCTGATATCCGCTATATTTCTGGTATTGATGACCGGAAATGGAACAAGGCAGCTCATACCGCATGTATTGAATAATACCACACTGTGGTTACGGCTATAAAAGAAAACATTGACGAACTTCCGTAGGGAATTTGGGATCTTCAATTTGTATTATTATCTAGTAGGATATAGCTATTTGAATAACTTTCTCGCTCATTTGCTCTTCGTTCTTAATACATAACCTAAGAAAAATAACAATATTTTCCTTTTCTCTTCTTATAATATACATAAACAACGAACATTATAACAAAATGTTACAATTTACATCATTACAATTACAATTTTACTTCATATTCGCAAGTGAAAATATTTTGAATGTATGTACATACTCGTATATGACCTTATTCTAGTTGAGAATATCGCAAATAATTCACTGATTTGGATCGCTTTTCTTTGAGCAAGCCAATGGCTCTCATTTCCGACATATGCTTCCGATGGATGCGACTCTGAAAATATTGAACGAATCGATACATGAACAATGGACCTATAAAAAAACGAGAAAAATGTCTATTTTAGCATTGTACTTTAAAATTTAAGTTGTTTGCTATATTATTTTTTTTCTGTTTATATCGTTTGTTTTGTCTTAAGGGACGATATGGTCGCTCAGCGACAAAGTCCTTCATTAATAAATTAAAAAAAAAAAAATCGCATCTTTAAAACTTAAAGAACCCTGATAATTTACACGTTGCTAAAGGTACATATTTACTATTGTTTATTTTATTGTTTTACTTTTATTAACTTTGTTCGTATAGAAACCGAAATATTAATATGATAAAACGCTGCTCTTTTGTAACGTTATTGATTCCCGATAATCATCTCACTTTTAAAAGAATATTAATTATATTTTTCATAAGTCGTATACGCCCTTACATGCGATATCCACATGCTTTTAGTAACAATACAAAGTACTTAAATTATTAAGACTTATTGGTGCTGTAGGTGTAAATAGACTGCCGTGAATTCTGTTTTCGAAATTATGCTGTCTAAGAAGATATTCTGTATAATTCCGTGATCGCCGTTATATGAGAAAGATGGCCCCTTACATCCGACGTGAGTTTCCGACGACGATACGACACTCGAGTATTGACGCTATCTACCCTTTAAGAAAACAATGAAAACTTGTATTCTGAATCACGTGTCACATAATCATATTCTTACAAAATTATATCATAATAATAATCAATCGCACAATTGCCACCAATCAATTCAATTCAAGAACGATGACAGCATTTGGTTATAAATTTCATAAATTATCGCAAGATTAATATGTAGTTCAATCTTTTTCATACCTCTTTTCTAATCTTTTTCACATATTTATAAACACTTGTTATAACGGAAATGTGATTTCTGCTCTGCTCTCAACTAACAGATGACCTACAGTTTAGGCACATGTCTTTGAACTCGATGCGGCTCACGTATAATATTGAGGCCGCGAGCTATCTCTTCTACCGCCTACAATGTTGGACACATAGTTGTTTATAGTGTGAATTTTGACAGGTTATAAGAATGTCGCAAACAAAAGCGAATAATATGGGTTACAATTGGATTTAAAAATTAAGTCTCAACTTATATTTCCCAAAATTCATATAAATTAAAACAAATCATCTGTAACTGAATTTATACTATATATAAGTATAATTGGTATAATTTATAAACAGAGTCAGATTTTAGCCACTGAGGAGACTGGGGTTCACATTCCGGCATGTACATGCCTTTCAATTAGCACAATCACGAGTGTTTTTTTTAAAATCAAATGTTACGTTTATAAGAGCATAGTGAAACGTCGTGAGGAAACCCGCACACTTTAAAGTTACCCAGAAGAGTGTGTGTGTGTGAAACCATGGTTTTCCAAAATATATGAAGTCTACCAATCTGTATTTGGCCAGTATGATAAGTCGTGGTTTTCCACTTTTTCATTATGAAGAAAGACCAGTGTTGAACACAGGTAAAGGGTTGAAAAATAATTGTCTCCTCTCACGCCGACACTATTAAATAAACTACTACTAAACTAAACACTATGTAAATAATTAATATATCAAACTTAAAATGAAAGTTAGAACAAATGCCATTCTGGCTGTCTTAAATAATAAAATATAATTGCATCGAGCTTTAAATGCCCTAGTTATTTCAATTTAATTCTCAAACAAAACAAACACAACAGTGCAATTAATAACAACAATGTTACATAGCACTGAAATAACCGAACATAAAAAGCCTTTGTTCACAATAAAATTGCGAACGGTTTCCGATTTTCGCATACTTAATAAACGATAACAACACGCCACGATAAAAGAGCGATAAATTTGTAGATCAGCGATACGATACGGACGCGTTGCGGTCGGTCCGATTTACTTTAATGTAAAGATACTCCTATTAAACGGCAACACGAACTGATTACGCCAATTAAATACATTGTACATTAAATACAATGTAATGTAATTCGGATTGTTTAAATTGGCTATCGGATTTTTATGTTGCGGAATACCTACGTAATGTTTGATGTCGTTTCAATTACATGGGTGAATCACAGAACAGTTGAGTTCGACAACAGTGACATAAAATTAAAATTTCGTTACGACGAAGTAATTTAATATTAAACGATAATTAAAATATAACTATGTATGTACATGATTATGTGTATTAATATGAAAGGACAGATTCGAAAGATCTCTGTGTAAGAGTCACACTGACCACCATAATACATATAATACTCGTAATTGTGTAAATTTATGATGAAATTATAGTACAATGCAATTATAATTCATACATCACAATGTAAAGCTTAGTAGTTAAATTATTTATTGCATATTGTTTTGTATTGTAATTGTTCCAAGTACATAAGGTAACATAGAAATAATGTAAAATGTTTTTAATAACAAACGTTAAACTATGAGCTGTTTAAAAAGTACTTGAAACGGTTTGATTTGCCGTCAACTTTCTCATTCAGTGCGTGTTCTCTTTACAGCTCTTGGTCTGGAACCGGACTTCCTGTACCCCTTGGAGAACGTGACGATAGCGCAGGGCCGAGACGCCATGTTCACATGTGTGGTCAATAACCTTGGCGGTTATAGGGTGAGTGGCGACTCCGCCACTGCCAGGGTGTGTATCAATCTAACACAATACAGCTAGCCGATCGAATAGAGGAGCACCCTTACTCGGCACTTGGCATTGAGATCTATAATTGTACATCTAATTCTGAAGTCACCCTACGCCTCAGAGATGCTCAAATATCAAATTGATTCTCAACACCGCTTCACTTCGAGATCGCGTTGAATAACAATGAGAACTCTATCGAAATATTTAATGCGATTTTGTATTATAAACGTCTAAGGTCAAGTTTGCAATTTGGTTACTACATACAACGTCTCGTAACAAATGTCGATTATAGATATCAACCTATAGATCACTGCACCAACTTTCACACTTCTTGCACACTATTTAGTACACAAACTTCAGTGCACTTTTCACTCACTACTTTATAGAAACTGTCTCTATCTAGAATAGAGTAACACTTAACTTCTGCACAATAATCTATACTATAAGTTTGTTCACGAAAGTAGTCATAGTTAGTGCGATACAGAACGCACTTCTGCACTAAACACTATCCACACCCTGCACTTAGAATAAAAACTCAAGAATATGGCAGCCTTTTAAATGTTCTGACGCCTATTCGTGGGTTTTCCTAAAGCTACGCACACTTCCTGTTTGCCTTTGTCATTGAATTAAAATTGTTAATACGCATGTTAATATAATATGCACCAATAATTCTTAAAGTGCCTACTTTTATAAGTTTAACGTTAATGCGTATTTAAAAGCAATCTCTATATCTGCTGGCTGCTCCTGAAATCTAAAGTACTTAGATGAAATTGTTACATGCATTAAACGGGAATAGAAAGTGAGTCTGGAGTTAACTTTAATTTAAGAAGGAAACGTTGCAAAACAGTCACTTTACGAAATTAAAATACAACCAGGACAGCCCCCTTAGTCCCTGTTCAATCATTTCAAGAGGGAAAGCTCTCAAACTGTCCTCGTAGTTAATCTACGTCTAGTGTGTTATCTCGCAAGCGTTCGATAAATAATCATATACTATAAACGTAAATAACTTTAATTATATTTTATAAAAAATCGAAATTCATGTATCTCAATTGTTATGTATTGTATTTTGAATACATTTTGATCATTATCTGAATTTTCTCAAGCGATGGAGGTAAATATACATACATAGACATGTTTGTGTCTGTTTCGTACATATATTGACACTTAAAGTTTTGTACGTATCAGTGTGCTTTTTCTTATTTACCATATAGTATAATTCAAATAAAATGACGCGGATGGGGAATATTCTCCCACAGTTAGGTAGAACTTGATTCCCTGACGATATCGTGGAATCAACCGGTACATAGTTATGGGCTGTAGTTATATCCTAAAGTTATCGAAAGTTACTCGTGAATATTGGGAAACTGTGTTTGATGACGTCGGTAATATTCATAAATTAAATACCTATTGCGATAAATTATAAATAGTACAGAGAAGTCTCTTGCAACATATACATACATGTATTTATTATATGCCTATATTTTGATAAATTCCACTATATCTGAATATATTGTCCGGCTAATTACATATTACTGTAGCTACGAATAATGGGTTTATAGATAAATGTATACGCTTTAATTTCTTAGTTTAAAGTTTAAAATAAAACAATTAAAGCACATTTGTTATAGCATCATATTAAAAATCCTGAACCAATTTTTAAAAACATATCTTTCTAATATAAATTGCTTATCTAATCTACATATTACACAACCAATGCATAAATAAAACCACATAACTGTACCGATATGCACCGCTGGTATGGATGAGTTGGGACATTGGTAACTATGAAAACTTTATTTGAAAAAATATATTTTAAATGTAACGGTCCAATTTACACGACTACCCTTTTTGTGTTTTAATTTGAAATAAGTTTAAGTCCAAAAATGGGTATCAAGCTACGATTAAAACTAATGTACATATATATCGGAGCTTGCAATTATAACTTTGAAGTAGAATACAGTAAGAGATATGCCAAATAAAAGTAGTTAAGGACGGAAATGAAGTACAATAATCTCCATAAATGAACATTTTCTTAGAGCGGAAAATTGGACCGTTACATAAAGCATTCCAAATTTAACTCTTTTATTTTGAAATTACTAATCTAACTACTATGTAGTATATCTAGATTTGGAATGTGCCAATTTTAAGCAATTATATTGTTATAATGTTGGAAACATTTTATAATAATGTATTTGCTTACGTTATATTAATGTTTGTTTGTATACTTTATGTAGCAATGACCTACACTGTAGTGATCTGTGCACAAATTAGTGTTTGACGCACTAGCACTTCTTGCAAAATGTTAACAACTTGTAGCCACTATCTCTTCTAGAAATATTTCCGTAGAGCACTATTTATTGCACATCTTATCACTTAATAAAATTAATTACTTATAAGAGTAATATTCAAAGCGACTTAAGTTTTAATGAAATATATTAATTGTATTGAAAAGCATATTGACTATTTAGGCCGTAATTTTGGAATGGTACTATTATAAAACCGAAATACATATCTGTGAGTCTTGTAAGTGGTTATTTCATAAAGTTAGCGTTCATTGTTGGACTATTTAAAATGCCATTCTACGGATGTTTTATACATTTTTGTTACGCTGTGTAGGAAATTAGCTTCTATTGCGATGTCGACGCTTTCGGTAAGCGAGTGAAACGAGGACATTTTCGCAGCGCCCACAGTACGGCTCATAGCGGCGACCAGACGAAAATGTAATTAAAAATTCCGTGAGCATTTTGCGCTCGCAACAAGATAGTGTTGCCGGCGCTCGAGGATCGTTGTCATGACGGCCTCTTGGGAAGTATTCGCTTGTAATTAGACTTCTACGCTCTAAAAGTCCTCATCGCTTATATTTTTTACCACCGCGCTGTCGTAGTAAACTGAGAGGAATCTGTGATAGTAAAAAACCCCGTTCTATACACATAAGGCGCAGAACACAAGGGACGGTTTATAAACAAAACTTTATTTGACTCATTTATATATTTATTAACTTTCTACAATATTATACTTATAAATATTTCTTTTCTTAACAAGATATTATTCTTTAGTAGTAAATAAATGTGAATAATTATTCCCTCTTCTATGGAAATAATATGAGATACATAAATTTGTAGACAAATCAATATGTGATATTTAATATGCAAAAGAAGCTTCAACTAAAAATAAAAATTCCATCCAGTCACATTCTAATAACCATAAATGTATCTACATTTACGTACATATATTCGAAAACAGTCTGTCGCCTTTCAATTAGACGTGTCCTGCGCCTATTGTGTACGTTTTAATCAAGTAAGTCAACGTGTGTGACGGATCGTCGGTGTTTCGGAGCAGGTAGCGTGGATCAAGGCGGACACAAAGGCGATACTGGCGATACATGAACACGTGATCACTAACAATGCGAGGCTCAGTGTCACACACAACGACTACAATACATGGACGCTCAACATACGGGGCGTAAAGCGAGAAGACAGAGGTCAATACATGTGCCAAGTTAACACAGATCCGATGAAAATGCAGGTATGTCCCATATTAACTTGTAGACGTCACATTGCAGCCTGCGGAAGTAACGACCTTGCCTTAAGAGGATAACCATAAAAAAGTACGCTCTTATAAGATTTACAACACAAATACCTCTTGCAAGACGATAGTGTATTGTCGATCATTCTCTCCATTACCATCATGATTGTACTGCCTGCTTGATTGGTACAAGCATTTTATATACCACTTCCCGGTTTGAGTTTCTCTCGCAATATACCATCCAATAGCTATACCATCAAAGTCGATGTGTGTCAGGAACTTGAATCCGATCCCTCGGTGTAGGAGCCAAAATTGTAAGCCACTAAACAGTCATGGATTCCTTATACTTCACTATTCCTCATTACACTCAGCTACAATTGACTTATCAGCAAAAATACCTTTTCTGTTATGTAGACAGCGTTTCTAGAGGTGGTCATTCCTCCAGACATTATTTATGAAGAGACCTCGGGCGACATGATGGTACCAGAAGGTGGTTCAGCCAAACTAGTCTGCAAGGCAAGAGGATACCCCCCACCAAAAATACTATGGCGAAGGGAAGACGGGGGAGACATCATCTCTAGAGGCGGACCACAAGGAAAGACTAAAGGTAAGAATACCATTAACATATTTTATAAACAACATATCGGCCATATTTGTTATCTCATCAAATTGCGATAAAATAAATATGTAATTAAAACAAGCTCACAAAAATTTATAAATTACCAGTAACCAATGAAAAATTACTCATAAAACAACTGATTCTTTATACAAAAGTTCAGGTAATTTTCAAAACATTATAGAAGTTCTGTTATAACACATATCACTTATCATAATCACAAGAAATTTTGATTCCGAGCTATATTTAAAAAATACCGACTTTACATTAAGTGGAGTGGTTTGAGGTTTGGATGAATGTTGAGGTATTACATTAAGCAGGTTACTAACATTGGAACCATACAATGACATAATTAGAATGTTTTTAAAACAACCTGATTGATCTACGTGTACGGAACAATGAATCGATTAATTGAAAATTACCTAAATATGTCGGTTATCGAACGATTGAGTATGACGAATCGAAATTCGTGAGTCGATGTTTGCTGATGGAAAGCGAAGATATTACCTATTATAAATCATAATATGAGACTGTTGCTCTACTGCTTAATTGGCAGAAATATGTATGTTACAAAATGGATAAATGCTCGTGCTGAAAGAATGTTGTGTATAAAATCTGTATATCACAAAATAATATGACACAACATATGCGTCCCGCTGTTTTCTACAGAATAAATGTATATCTTTTTTCTCTCTGGGGTGTTACACTCTATTAGGTTAGAATATGTAGTAGGTACTTCGAGTAGCAGTATGAAAGTGAACCAAAACAACGTTAGTATTGATATAAAAATATTAATATTTATAAGATTGTTTCTATCCCATTTGTAAATTGTTTTTATTCTGACATTTGCAATTAATATAGATTTATCAAAGCTTATGATATTTAGAAAATGCTTTGGTCTTAAACCTACTCTCTATGGGAGACCCATGTCCAGCACTGCAATGGAACAATAAAAAGGTTTAAGAAAAATGGAAAAAAGAAAAATGACATTGTTTTGCAGAATTGTCTATTATCCGCAAATATATCCTTGTTGCCTAGTCTGCACTAAAAGTTAATATCGCCATATCCATAATCGGTTTCGAAGTACCTCAACCTTAATCCCAACCTCAAATAATACGCATACCACGTAATTTGATAGTACATATATTGCATTATTTAAACTATGCTCGAAAATTCATACAGAACAGGAGCTTATAAAACTTATGCGGGAACTCAGCTGACCCTCCTCAAAGGTGGGACATAACTCAACAATCTAATACACGGCGCTCATTTCTGAATGAATTATTTGTAACACGTTTCTGAGAATATGATCAAATGTATGTACAAATTAATAAATGTCCTCAGTGAAATGAGAAGTGTTGAGATATTCTTCACAATATAACGCAACGACTTAGTATACCTATATTACATTTGTATTTTTTTGTGCGTTAATACATGGATACATATGCATACAACGTTTGACGGAACAAAAATTACAAAACCATTACCAGGGGTTGTATAAAATGGAACTGTTCAGGTAATCATTAAATAAATGATAATAAACAATGGTGACAAACAAAACTGACTTACCAATGAATGCTGGAGCTGACACACAGGTGTCACCATTTAAAGTGCTAATTTACATTAATGCACACTATAGTAGTAGGATATATAATACTTCCGATAATAATAATGAATTGCAGGCATTTGCCTGTTAGTGTAATAAATTATAAAAAGAAACTGTAAATTTATTCTACGACTCGTGAAAACTCATATAAAATAACAATTCCATGGTAAAAGACTAAAGAACTTTAAGAAGAAGACAGCGAATAAATTTGTGCTTAAAATATTCACTATTGAATCTTAGCAGTAAATCAGACCACAGCGCCCAGGGGAGCTCCCATTACCATTCACACCGCCCTTTCTAATCCCGACGGATTACAACCTCTAGACGGCCCGAGAATAATTACTTACCTCCTCATCTCTGCACTCGACCAAATAAAAGCAGGATAAAGGGTTATCAAAGGATCGCCAAATTAAGCAATGTATAAGTAATGATTCGATTCCATTATAATTTTATCAGTCTTACACTACGATCGGGGTTGCGAGATCGGTGGAGCCTATTCCTTACAGGAATCATAGTAATTATTTATGGAAGTTGGTAAGTGGCATAAATAACATATTGAAAATTTTAAAGTTACAAGAAAATTTGAAGATTAAATAAACTAAAATCACTGAAACGTGCATCAATCAATCAATCACAATCTTAATTGTGGTATGAAATGAAGATGAAAATTTTAGAAATGCTATAGTTAACATAGTTTACATTGGAGAGAAATATTATATTTGTATTATTTTGTAAGTTTCCTTAAAATATTAGACTTATCAACCGAACTTGATGTGTAACAAATACCTACTGAATAACATATTACTAGTGCCCGGTGATGCCCTTATTATCTATTCTACTGAAATAAATTTCATTTTAAGAGTTTAATCGAATAATTAATCCTGTTTATCGAAGTTAATAATCCTGAAATAAATTTATCAAATCATAAAACAAAGAAATTTTATTGAAATTTTACTTCTACCAAAAAAAACACCCCAATTATTAGCTGTAGAGGGAATTCGTGACGAGTAGCAATTGGAAACTGTACTGACAGGGTGATTAATCGCGGGCACTACTTAACCCCACACTGTTCAGACATTCTGCCATCAGTCAATTCATTAAGCTAACAAAGTGCTACCGGTAATGAGTCCACAGCAAACTGAACCCCGCGCGGCAACGGATCAAAACACTATTCACTTATATTTCCTACATAAATTACCACTTTTAGCTACGGCACTGTGACTAGGAGGCATTAATTTTCCTTTAGCGGAGCGCAAGAAACGATTTACATAACTTCGTTATTACCATTTTCAAACTTTTCAAATGTGTACTCAATAATTGAGTATCAAGGTGAAGCCGTTAAACAATTTGAAATTAACTCACGTCAGTAACAATCATCAATTTGAGTGAAGAAGTCTAATTAAGGAAACCCTTACAAGTTACCTCCATAAATCTGAACAGGAAACAATACAGGCTATCCATTACGTGGGCTAATGTTTCTTCACGGAATATTCCAATAAGGGAAGTTGGAGGGGTGTCCGACACGACAAATATAGTTTTTCAATGACGGCGCGCTACTTTCAAATTTGTTATACCTACCCAACTCACCGTGGAAGTTTCCTGACGTAAATCACTTTTAGTGACGCTAGGTATTAAAGGCATTATTTTGATCATAAAGTTACATTCGACGCGGTGAAATCAATGAGTGTTCACTAAGTGGCTTCTGTATTAGAATGGCAACAAGATGCAATGTTACTCATAGCTATAGAAATATTGTTTTTGTTTTAGACCATCTTGATAAAGAACTTTCCAATTTGTTCCTTGTAATATAAAAAAACTCAACATAAATAAGGTGACAAAACTTAATGTTTCATTAAATTTTATTATTTCATTAAATATTATTCTATTTTACTTAACTTAAAAATGGAAAAGAGAAGAAGGTAATATCTTCTATGTCACCCACACTGAAAATGTTTCTTTTTAAGTTTAAGCATTTTTAACGATAGCCAGCTACAAAACAATTCATAACTAAACTTAGTATGCCCCAACTTTTAAACCATGTGTCGTATGACATGAACATTAAAAAAAATCAAACCAATTCACATATGTACGCAGAAAATTCAACCAATCCACTGGAACATAATGCGGGGTAATAATTGTAATTGTAACAAGCGCGGCGTGGGACAATGGAGTATTATTCAAAATTTGTCCTTTATTGTCGGACATAAAACATGTTCTGTGACAACAACGTTGCGTGCCTATTTGTTTCATGCTCTACGCCAAATTATGTAGATAAGCGAATGAATGGAGGAAACTTAGTCGGAGACTGATGTAAATTAACTCCGCCGTCCTCCCATTCGACGCCTTTTCACTGAACAAAGTTTGAAACAGACACCATGAATACCTTACTACATTACGGACTTGCTAATCTCTCAAATGAATTTAAACAGCCATCATAAAAGTTAGCGTAGATCAAATTAAAATAGAAATTCCTTCCACGACGTCATAGAGACCTCTCCAAAGGTCCGTTAGATTTTAAACATAAAAGACCGTTGAGCTTAACGTAATAGAAAATAATAAATTAGCAACTGAGCACAGTACATTTCGTATTCTAATTAAAATTTAACTTTGATGGAAGGATCAATAGGTAACTGTTGCTTTTTCATTTTACTTGGGGATATTCTCAGGAAAGTATCAATCTACGTACTTTAATTGACTTTATAAATTTGTAAACTAAGCGACAGGAATATTTTAACTGAACTTCGTGCTTCATTGTCGGGCATTTACTTACTGTTGGTTAGTGTTGCTTTTACAAAAAAAAATTGCAGTGAAACTTACTCTCAAATATACATATGTTAAAAATAACGTACATAAATTCTCTTGAGTTTATGGCCAAACCACTACAGTCCGAAAGGTTTGAGCGTCACTTGACTTATGACACATCGACAGGCCAAGTTTATTCAATGGCCCGTCTCACAAGGGAAAAACAGCTCATGGAATCTATGGAGATTCCCAACATTTACTACTGAAGAAATATGTTTTACGACATTGTTTTAGTATTTCTGAGCAAATAGCACGTAACCGTAAATCAATTCATGGTTTAAAGTTTCATATCGGTCCGGAAAAACTGTCTTTTAAATTTATGTATAATTCGACATCCGTAGTAGTTCGGCATTTGTTAGTAAATAACACAAAATTTCAACCATACTTATAATTTACACAATTGCTTAAATGTTTTATTCCTTCATGATTCTAGTTAAATTTTTATACTATGGCTACTCCATGGAAGTGTTGTGCTGGTATTGTTTGCTAACGAAGTGTCGCTCCGTCCAACCGAGTGCTCAACACTTTAAACCATCAACTTCCCTTCGGGTCCTTTGGAAAATATTGCCCCTGCTTTTTATCCTCTTGTTTGAATAATAGCTGTAAACGTACTTGGCCACCATTTGAGCAAGGTGTCAGGAAAACAGCTCGAGTTCAAACCGCTAACGGCACTTGTTTATCGAAGCTTGTCTACTTTTGGCGTTCCAAAGTGTTTTCGGAGAGTTCTCGCTGAAATGTAAAGTAAGCACTACGCCCGATAGTGTGCAAACGTCTCTCGTCACTCTTGACATCTTGGGAGCGCTGAGTAAACGTCAGTGTGTACGCAGCGTTAGAGTGCAGGTGAGAATGAAAATTGGTGCGTTCTTTCAATATTTTGTCACTTGTAACATAATAGCAATACATCGACTCAAAACAGGGACATTTTGTAGTCTGTTATAGGTTTTGAATGATAGGTCTACGTGTTTTTAAAGAAGACCATTTCATCAAATGTTTTTTATTTAATTTAATTTATTGGTCGGCAGTGACATCTCTGGAGGGTGAGGTGGTGAATCTAACGAAGGTGACACGTTCTGAGATGGGCGCATACCTGTGCATCGCGGCGAACGGCGTGCCTCCGTCCGTCAGCAAAAGAATAATGCTGCACGTACACTGTAAGTATTAACAAAATTAGAAATTTCGAAAACGCCAGAAAAGAACGTAAAGAAGTGTTTTTCTTCCAATTCGTATCAGAGATGTAGGTGTACTAGCAAATAATAACATTCGAAATGTAACATGACACTGAAAAACGAAGCACACATAAAACTAATAACTAGCATTGTAAAATTAATACGCAAGTACTTACATTTTCCGACCTACAAGAGAAGACTGCAACTCGTTATATTACGCATACCTACCAGGTTATTCTGAATTCTGAGCATAAGATTAAATCAATTTACCTAGAGATAAACTTTATTCACCTGCGTGCCGAGCCGATGAGCAAGACGCTACACTGGGGCTCACTTATCAACCGATCGGGGCGCTAATTTATAACGGGAACAACGCAGTGCTCGACAGACGGATAAGCGCTCGGTCTCGATACTCAGACACCGAAGAAATTGGAAATTTATCGTGCTAGCACGTACCGTTTTCGCCGCGTGACAGGAATAATATTTAAATTTCGTGGCCTATTCCATACGGACTCTTGGACTATATCAATAATTGTTCCTCAATTAGCTCGGAATTTCTCTAATTGTTAAAAAGCAAATAGTAAAGTAAAAAGCAAAAATACAAAAAAAAAATTAACAAAAATTCAAAATAGTACTAACAAGTGTATTTATAAATATCACTAAATCTAACCATAAAATATGACTTGCACTGTTGTGCTAGAAACCTTACAGTCCGCGGTCGTGTTCTTCACGAGTTCCCGTGACCCGGCCAGCTGGCGCAGAGGAGACACACCGTTGGGTTTTAGTGGG
>DWGJ01001162.1:0-21771 GCA_018246895.1 Aspitha aspitha aspitha
TTAATGCCTGGAGGCATTCTCTACCAGTCAACCCATGGCGATGGTGAGCATTTGGTGGTAGGCGTAAACAAATTGATAAGAATATAAGTCTATATACAGTAGGATATTAGCAAAATATATACACATACATGTACTATAATACATATATATACATAGATAAATATTCAAATATGTATACATACATAAATAGTCAAAATATATACATATATATTCGCATATACATACTCATATATGATAATATCATGTAATGGTCATATAATGCTCACGGAACATACGTTTGAAAGCAGCTTTACAGGGTGCTTTTCTAATTTCTAAAGTTTTATAGTCAACGAGTGCAAAGCTCGGTCGCCCAGGCAAGATAGTACAATAGTATGACGGTTAAGACTGCGATTTATAATTTGTATCTAGATCGCTCAGTGGCAGCCAGCGGCGATGCTTATCCGGAAGCCCATCTCCCTCCGAGATTGAGTCTGCAACAGCGATCAGGCTTACCGTTAGTTCTTTAAGGCTTCGCTTCTTGTCTGCACATTTTTATTTATTACAATTCATAAATGGTATCTTTATTCACTATTAACGCTAGTACAATCCTAGATTCCGATTCCAAGGGAATATCGGGATAAAAATATTCGTAGTGTAAGTATAGGCAATCCGTGTGTCAAATTTGATACGAATCCGTCCAGTACTTTTCGATTACTCTAATTTTTAAAGAATTTTCGCGCTGCAACCATAAATGTTTTTGGGCTATTTTGTAACCTACATGTAGACCTACAAACTCCTCTATCTTCCAGTGAAAGTCCCATTATAATCGTTTAAGCCATTGTAAATATTACCCTGGATAAACATAAAAACAGATAGCCGAATATTTAAAAAAGTTTGTTTATGTATTAAATACTCGTAACTATGTATATTCACTTGAGAAATACAGTTATTTTGAAATCAGATCTGAAATCAAATACGGTTATTTTGAATCAGACTGACAAACACCATAACTTTATTTATATGTACAGATAACAACATACTGTTCCACGGTAATTTTGAAATACAATATTTTTATGGAAAAAGAAAAGTTAGGCAAAATTTTATCAGCGATTTAATATCAAACCACTGCATGCGGCCGCTACATTTTGACCTTTAGATTAATTTGGTTGGGAATTAAAATGTTTGATATGTAGGTAATAATAGATACTGTTGTTGTGAATTGTAACGTTGTAATTGTAGCTAGCTTGCAGTGCATTTACGACGTCACATTTTCCACATTTTCCTGTAATCGTCAACAACAAAGGTATAATAATCGCTACAATGTAAAATTGACTGCCACTGTCTTACGTTGTCAACACTTGTATGAATATCTAACATAGAGTACATACAATAGTTTCCTTTTGTATAAATATGTATGTTGTTAAAAATCTTCAGCGTCAGCGATGGATTGGAAACTAGAACTACAGAGTGAATGACAAAAATCCAAATCACTAGTCTATCACTGCAGATTCATCACCATCTAGAGTCTAGATTCTAGACGCTAGACTCAAATGGTATCTTAAAATAAACAACCAAAATTCTCAGCCAGGTCATAGCAAAATGTACAACTATTCTGCAGCAATTTTTTGAAACATTCTGTTGAAATAAAGGAAATTAAATATAAAGGATACGGATATGCAAATTGACTAATTAGTATTAACTCAACGCCGGTCTGTGAGAAAAAAATCAAGTTGATTAATTTCGGACACACCGGTCTGCCGCTATCGACGAACTGATTGCATTATTTGATGAGGCGTAAAGGATATTACGTAGCGTAGATCACTTTATGAAGTTGAGTAAAAGGTCGCAAAATTGAAAATGTAGAATCTTTTATCCTGAGTCGGTTTTCTTCTACGTCATTGCTTCGACTATTTCTGTAATCAAGGAATATTCCTTGTAGTGTCGATTTTAAAATAAGAACATGTGTTAGTAAAGATTAAGTTTGTGTATGTCGTAAATATCGTAGAATTGATCATGATATTTTTGACCATATCATCAAATGCGAACATATCATGATATGATCAATAGACTCGTTGGCCATATCATGATATGGTCTGGCCAGATCAATGATAAATTTTCTTAACGTAAAAAAATCGACTACATTGCTACGATTTTTTAATTACAAAATATAACTAAATGCTTCGTAGCCTTTGATAGTTGTTGCAAATAAAAAAATGTTTGCAAATTGAAAGTGAGTTTCACTTTGTCTTGACGTCAGGGCAAACTCAAATAGATTTATCTTGTACTTTATATCGACTAATGCTTCTTATCATCGATCAATGCTAACTACCGATTGACTCGAAATTTTATCTCACATTGTCCTGTCATTTACTACTACGTAATAGTTGTTTTTAAATACCTAACTAAGTATATAGGTAGTTCGTTTCACAACGTGTTCATAAAAATTGTTACTGCGTAGAAATCTGTAATCAAAATATTTGAACGAGGCAAATCGATATTAATAATTGTAAATAAAATAAATAAATAGCCAAAATTCGTTTGTTCGTTTATCTTTCACGTTAAAACGGAGCAACGAATCATGTGATTTTTGATATGGAAATAGTTGAAGAGCTGGAGCGGAACGTATGCTACTTATATAGCTGAAAAATGTTTTATTTCTACGGCAAAAACACGTTTTCAAACTCGCCGTATAGATATTAAGGGCGCAATAACGCTATGACATGTGAACTAGTAAATAAATTCTTTTCACCACGCGGATGAATTCTATATAAAAATCCCTGAAATTACAGAAGGGCTAGTAGAAGACAATGTACTTAAGAAGTTTCTGGAATCGTCGTACAAATATAGTAGGTACATATTTCCACACACTACGCATGTAAGACTATATAAACATAAAATCCAAGTTATTTAGCCATTATAGATGACGTTGAGATCATGCCATCACAAGTGAACTTTATACATTATAAGGTCACGGAATTTTAGCACTAATACAATACCTATTAACATCTCATGTCACCTTGGCGAAGTGCAAAGATATTGTCATATAGTTGCCAATAAAAAACGGCGCAAAAACCCACATGAAAACGTATTAATTAAACCTTACCGTGTTGATTTTAAAAGCCCTAATCATTTACCCGATAAGTAGTCGGTAGGGCCTTTTATGGAAATGGCGTGCACGCTAACAAAACGACGTATCGACCATTTGTGTTCAAAGTAAAATACATTTTACCGTGCTCGATTTAGGGTTTAATTTTCAACGACTACCATTGAATAAGTGTGATATTTTTTACACAGCGTTCTTGGATCGTGACCAAGCTATTTGTATTGTAATTTGCACCTAATCAGATGTAAAACTAGATTGATTATCGGCTATACGGAGCGTTCTACATTTGATTGTGGCTCTTTTGTTCTCCCGCAATGATATAGAGACAATTCATTGTATTGTTGACAGGCCAGTTGTTATTGAAGTGTATCTACTTGTGGCTTCTCTACGGCCGGACCCGTCACGACGTCTTTATGCAATGGACATAAGACAGAAGAATCGGTGACTCATATTGTAACATGTAACAACTGCTTGTTATTATCAACTGATTTAAAGGAAGTGTGTGACATTTAAGGTCAAATGAAACTACAGTTGAAAAATAAAGTACTAATATAATTTTGAACGACAATGCTGAATAAAAATGTGTTTTTTATATCCAGGTCAAAACTAACAAAACACCATGTTAGAACGTATTATATATAACTATTAAAGTTAACAATAATTAACGCCTATAATTTACTGTTACATAATAATTTGATGAACACTGGTATTGCGATAATATACAATGGTGTCCTGAAATATAAATTAGAACTCCTAAGTACCTGTAAAAAAGAATAGGTACCTCATAATAGAAATTGTTTTTGTAAATTTTAATAAATTAATTAGTAATTTAATAAAAGTACGTAAAATACAAAGCAGATATTTTTCATATAGCAACACTTTTATACATTTTATAAATATACGTACTACAACCTGTCCTATTAATTGTTGGCAGCCCAACTTACCAAAGACTTTCTGAATACCTCAAGTGTGTAAACGATAGGCGAACATAGCTCTGTTCCTATAAGTACTTACTGTACATTTCAAGTTTGAGAACGAACATTATATTTGTTTAAAAGCAGGTTCAGTATAATTCAATAGGGAACAGACGGAGTCAGATAAAGCGCAGTTACACGTCTGTTCTGTAACCCCGCGAGTATTTACACGCATTTCAATTAACCAACAACGAACAACAAGCAATAACCACCGGTCTGCCATCCAGCTAAAACCGATTACTATTAATTGTAGTAAGCAATTTAATTTCATAAACATTTTTTTTTAATATCGACTATGCCCGTATCATACACTTATTTTGTCTATGGCCATTCGATTTCCGAACGTGACAATTATTTTACGTTTTCAATTTTTATTCTGCAATTTGATGCATTATTACGTATGTACAATTTAAATAAACAGTTGAGTAAGAAATAAGGATTATGTGACTCAATGCCCCTCGACCTGTATTTAACATTTTTCTATCAGATCTTGTATAAACGTAGATATGTTCGTAACGCATAAGCATCATACAGAGATTAGAAAACAAGGAAAACGGCAAGCATCCGACCATTTGCAAACGTAGAATAAACTAGCAATCCTAGAATACTCAAACGCGAGTATTCGCAGATCCTGGCCCGCGTCCGAACACGATAGCATTCTGGTTTTAATTTATTCAGGCTCGCAATTAAGGCTGTGTTCCCACTAACACAATGGGTGCGCGGCGCAGATGCGACAATTGTGCACGCAAACTGGGCTATCTGCATCGGAACAGCGACCCGTCCGGCTATCTGGCCGGCTGCACTAATCAAAAATAATAATTTATTGCTCGGCTCCGGTCGCGATTTAGCTCCAGCTTTACCGGCACAATGGGGGATTCTGATGTGCGTTTACAAAATTAAGCGCAAAGCGCTGCCGTTCTACATATTTGCAGCGGTTTAACGCTGTTGAATATCTAGCGCGATTGTTATGTAACGCGAGTGATGTGATTTCGCTAATACGGTGAATGTGGTGAATTTTGTGTAGAGGTTATCCGAAAATCGAATAGTCTCTTGTATATGTTTCTAGTTATATTTGATTGGCTCGTGGTATACTGTTAAGTGATCCTGACTGCAGATTAACAGCTGCTACGAGTTGTAGATTCGATTCCCATCTGCGACAAATGTTTTTGTAATAATTTGATTATTAGTTCATTGATTGGGTGTAATAATATCTTATGTATTTAGAGATTTTTCAGAAAGGTACATATATCGTAGGTAGGCATTAAGTAAGAAATTTAAAAATTCCGCCTCTAAAATAGTTATAGAAAGATTTTATGAACTTTCATAAGTTTGCAAGTTAGACACCTGAAATTGACGAAATTTTTGGAAATTCAATGTCTGCTCGAGCATTTTACAAATTCAATACAAAAAAAATATATTCAATGGAGTTACATTAATTTACGACCTTGTGTTGAGCATTTGCTGGAAACAACATACACATCTCTTGCCTAAATAATATTGTTCGAAAATTTTAGTTTAGTTCGCTTTTATAATTGCCACGGGATGAAATATGTTGAGAGTACATTATGGCCAAATTTCCTAAGTAAAAGTAACTCAACCGAACACTGTCATAACTATTTGCAGTAATTTAGTCATGAACAGTTTACAGTCTGTAATCTGATGCGGAAAACGGCCGTAACTTGATGGAATGGCATCGAACCCGCACTTTCTTCGGCCACGTAACGACGGACTGCAGCACTGCAGTTACGATATTTTTTTAATACCGCACGCAACGATATTTGTATTATAACTTAATTAAAACATTCCAATACATTCAGAATTACTTTTCGTTGGTATATGCAAAAAACTTGGTCCATTTAGACACACATTTAATTATCTCTATTGTAATAATGTTTTATGAAACATTCATTCCCATTTCATCCCATCCCATTACATTCGATATTTCATTAACTTCATTAACGGCTCTTGTGCAGATTAATTATTCAATTAGTGTTATACACTTTGTCGAATATTTATGTCGCATATATGAAACTACGAAAATTGTTAATTAAGAATAATTTGATTTTAATAGTCCGTTCTATTTTAGACAGGATCTTGGGCAAGTGTGAGATTCTCTTAAAGCAACAATTCGCGAAAAAATTTGATAAGTGCGCAAGCCTCTTAAGATACCTACCAACTTTAAATGTTCTTTCTAAGTCGCTGATCAATTTGCAAAAGTCAATTAACCTTCTATTTTAAGCCGCTGCTTTATTTACTGACATATCCATTCATCATCTGATGACCTTTGCCCCGATACAATTAACATCGATTTAAAAAAATCACGTTTCAAATTAAAATATAATCGATATCGGTAGGCATCTGCAGCCCAAAAGTTATTTAGTAGGTATGTATTTCGATTAAAACAATATAGAAATACAACGGAAGTAGGCCATATTAAGCTGCTAAGTTTTTTATTATTATTAAGTATGTGATAGGCTGGTATTTGGCCACGATACTAAATATGTGCTTGTTACACATTTTTAAACGTACAAACGTTTTAAATTAACTCTTTAAGTAATAAATAATCATTGGCCGACGAATCTTTGGAGATAAGGACTTTTAAATGTTAGTTGGTATCCAAGTTTGTGATATCTTTTTCTCTTTAAACTTGAATCTATGACGGTTGTAATCGAAATAGAATAAGCGGTGGGCGATAGTTTCCGTTATACATTATTAACTGCGAGCGGCGTCAGTCGACAAAATTCATAATGGTATCCGAGCTCGCTCGTGCCACAGTATCGTACCATTAAAAGCACATTTATTACCGCGGCTTAGAACTAAATCAGCGCCGTTAATATGCCGCACATGTAATTAGGATTTTTTTATGCAACTATAACAAAGCATTTATTTCGTTACCGCGATTCTGTTGATATTAATAATCATATTAATCTGTCACCATCGCCAGGGGTTGACTGGTAGAGAATGCCACTAGGCATTAAGTTCGCCCTGTGTATAACGTTTCGGTGTTACAAATAAAGACGTGTAAATAAATAAATAATATTGTTATCGATTTTTTTATACGTATATATATAAGATGATAAAATGTATTTTTACTTGATAATATCGCTAAGTATCCTATCCCTCCCTCCCCGAGATGATAAATAAATTTAGAACTTCACGTTAAGCGTGTTGGCAACATTAAAATTTATAAATGGCCTGCACAACACAGATATTGGATAATGTAGAATATAAGTTATTGATACCGCAATTAGGCATTTGATTCTGCATATTAATCGATTGTCTCGAGGCAACGAATTGAATTGTTTACGATGGTGTACAAAAGTAATGCTTGCGGTTGATAATTAAAATATTTGCAGTGGTACAAGTTGAATAACCAAGTGGCAGTTTAAGCGTGTTCATTAAATTAACAATGCAAATTTAATTCCCGCCACAAACTTATATTACAATAAGCCGCGTAATAAATCATATTAAGCGCCATTTTAGTTCCATAGCGGAGTAGCAGCGGCCGGTGCGCACGCGCCACTCCCGCCATCTTGCTTAATCTAGTGCCGTTGATCGCGGAAAAGCGCGCCAACCTTCAACGACCTTCGCTCTCCGACCGCTCTAACCGACCCGTAACGTCACTACTACTCACGCTATTCTAGACCTTACGTCCCTGCATTATTAACAAATTAAAATTCAATTTACTGTATATAACATTTCATGACTTACGTCATTTACAGCCGATAAGTTATTTAAACGACCTGCCCGGTATATTTGTGCTCCACAAACGAGACCTGCTTACATTAAACCTCGGTCCCTATAAATCGACCAAGACAGAGTCGATTTATTTCAAAGTGATACTTTGTCACATTTAAGGATACGGTACCTACAAGCCAATGTGTAGTATTGAAATAATTACAATATTATGACATTGTTTTACGACCTTCATGCTGTTTTGGATTCCGCGCAATTTATACATTTTAATTTGGTGTTTTGGTAAACTGGCCTTTATGAATGAAAGTATATACAAAGATAATTATTAATACGTCTCTAAATATCTTTTAAATAAGTCTTCAATTCAAGCATTATGATCCATTACTAGACACCCTGCCAATTAGCAATATATCTAAATCTCCGAAAATCATGATCTATTGAAAAGCAGAGAAATCGCGCCGCAGAGCTCTACGAGTATAAGCGCTGCAGCGTACGTGCACTGGATTTGAAACGGTCTAAATACATCCATGGCAATAATTACCCTTAACAACATGGAACTAGGGATGTTATGGATATGAAATTTCGGATACGGATTGGATACGGATATAGGATTAATTATAATACCGGATTCGAATACGGATACGGATATGAAATTATTTCGGATTATCCATTAGTTTCGAATAGTTTCGGTTATGGATATTAAATTTGTAAGGAATTTCAAAATTAAAAGAATTCCGAAATTATCCGAAATTTTTATATCGGATTCGATTACGGTTACGGATAAATTATTATATCGGATATCCAATAGTTTCGGTTACGGTACGGAGCTCCTTAACATCCCTACATGAAACCCCTAAGTCCGTGCTATATAACCTCCAACCTGTTATCAAGCGGCCCAATAAATCGCAGTATACGTATCATCACGACGCGGCTCCGGGTGGCTGCCGGTACATTTTTCATCGCACGCTTCCTGCTCCGAGATTTACAGCCACTGCGGAGATAAGAGCAATCTGTAACGGCTACGGGCTTATTACAAAGCAGATTTGTACCCGTGTTGTACTAAGATACGTGGGTTCAGTACGAAATTTCTTTATCTGCAAGCCCACGATATTGTCTATGGCTCAAAGTTGCATTTGAATGTGGAAGTCGAAATCCCCTTGTTAAATGGCAAAAACGTATTCAGTTCAGTTAATTTTAAACGCATTTCAGGATTATATATATACTATATCCTGCTTAATTTAATGACTAAAGTCTTAAGAAATAGAATTCTACATAGAACAATTCTGCTGTAGCTTATTTTTACCTGTGTCCATATCGTAATGTGTTTTAATATTGTCTTGTTTTTGTACTAGCATCAATCAGCGTACAGTATTTTTGTCTATGATTCTAGCATGACTCGATTGTATGGTGGAACTGTCAGAAAATGGCATCGCTGCTACCACAGATAATAGAATTCTATACAATCCAAGAGCGAATCGCGACGCTCGCGACATCTATTTCTCCTTTTGATATACGGTCATACAAACGTATAAATCATGATGAATCTAAAACTGTCAGTAGGTTTGCAGGTGGAAAGTTTCAAGTTAAGTGGTGCATCGTAAGATTGATCGGCTTGATGCCGGCAGCTGCAAACATCTTTGATTCTGCCTCGGTAAATAGCAGATGGTTGAAGCGCGTTAGAACTATGTAAATTTATAAATCACTTCCAAATTATGAGAATTCTTCAACAAGCGTACATCATTAGATCAATTCAAAAGTTTATATTCAAATAAGTGTTAATGTTACAATTATATGTATAATTAAAAATTGGAATATTAAAAAAACAATTCATTACAATAACGTCAATATAAATATGGAAAACTCTATAAAACAACGATTTAATTGTTCTTATTATGTCCTCTTCAAATATAAATTACTTTTAAATTTACCCTGCGAGCTCTCTCGAGATTTGCATACGAATAATACTATGTATTTGCGAACTAGGTCGATTACATCTGCTCCTATTAATTTAGAACGTTGATTCCCCAACAGTGCGGACGTAGCTCGCATTCTTGCCACTGATGTTATTGCCCATGCAAATGGAAATTGTATGCTAAATGCATGTGACATTGAACTAATGGTACTTACTTGGTTATCGGATACTGCAAAGGATATAGAGCTGGAAGCTTTCTTTGAACAAAGTAACGTTGTCAAAGCATGAACAAAGGGAGATTGATGTAATGGTTTTTCAAATGGACCAGTTCAGTAACGGTTTTTTTTTATAATTTTTCAATAATATAGCCAAGCGTTTGGCTGCTATCTCGCCTGATGGTAAGCGAAGATGCAGCCTACGAGGTAGCATGCTTGCCTAAAAGAACATTATTCAGTCTTGCTTTGAAAAGAGCCTTGATTATTATGTCGAATAATTTTAAAACACAGATTTGAAAACTCCTGACAAAACAAGAAGATAAACACGCATTGATTACGACAATCTAATAAAAATATATGAATTTTAGACTATGCCAGGAAAACGTGTCGTCCCAAGAGTTTATTAGTTATAAAATCAATTTACAAGATATAACTTTAAACGTATCATACCCATGTACGTACGCATGGAATTACGGTATTTAAATGTTAATGATAATTAAATTTTTTACAGTTTCACAGCAAATACTTCTCTATCGCCTACGTAATACGCGTAAACGTGCGGCCAGCGTTCAGGATTGCGTTCGGTTAAACAACTGGTTAATTATAGGAGATACATAGCTCAGTTGTAAATCTAGTGAGCTGCTCGTAAAGCAGCGACAATCGCTCATCGGCGGTTCGCGATCGTAATTATCGATAGCGGCCGCTAATTGTGCGAGTATCGGCGGCCTATCGCGCTCCGGTGACAATGACGTGCCATAGGACGGGACGGACCGAGATCACCGATAAACTATATAAACTCGTTCGGGCCATTTCCAACCGAAACACGTAACACAACTTAGTGTTGCGTAAGACATTTGGAGCGTAACAGTGTTAACTTTACAAAGCACAAGTTAAATTTCTATGTATATTTCTGAGGTTTGCGTCGCCACATTTTGCTTGCGGTATCTTTCGAACTCAAAATTCTGAAATACTGGTTGTGATAAAGATGGATAAATATCGATTAAGTGTTAAAAATCTTCTGATGATCTTTATGATGTGGCAACTGGATGGCTAATAAACATGCATATATCATAATACATAATATACATATATTTATTACACCGAGGCATATAAATGTGCTCATTACAAAATGTTGGTTCTGATTGAGAAGCGAACCCGAAACCACTGGGTTCGCAGTCACGGTCCCCAAGCAATAGACTAAGAGGCCAGTGGAGTGTTATACCAAACCTATGGCCACCGTACAGAAAGCCATAGATGGATAGCTTTCATCACATCTATCTATTGTCTTCGTTTTGTTGCTCTGTCGTTACATGACTACCGCAGGAAATTGCGATGACTTTTTCTCTAATGACACTCATAAACTTATTTCGAATAAATATTGTATCAAGATTGTTTGTTTTTATACATATAATTTCAAAAGGTCTGATATAACTGATGTTCTATCATTTTTGTGTGTATCGCGAAAGTATTTCCAACTGATACCTTTAACAGATTAAAAAGATAATCTGTTATAGATTTCAATATAAACAGGTTTCGGTAGTAGTTTATTTACATGTTAAAAATTCACATGTAGCAGTAGAAGAATATTATAATTTTTTTCTCGTTTACTGTGTTCGAGCGAATAAGGTTTACTTTTACCAAACAGATGTACTTAATATAAGTTCCTCATCACACATTACTTTCGATTACATCAAGAAACATTTCGTTAAACATTGGCTAACAGTATGGAATATTTAAAAAAAATGCATAAACATTTGAATAGCTCTAGAATTATCGTACAGCTTTAAAATCAGATACAGTATCTGATAAGCAATAACAATTTAAACTACAACCATATTTCACGCCACGACAATGCCTCATAACACAAGAATTAATGAAGTGTGCCCAGACTAGTTTGATTATTATAAATTATGAAGACTAGATGGTAAACCTAGAATTCGCCAATGCGGCCGGCCTTGCGACCGAACTGGCTTTCCTTACTATACTAGGCGTGGCGTTCCACCATTGTGCATAAGTATTCAGCAAACGGCTAAAATATTCTGAAACCGGCTAATCTAAGGAACTAACAGCGTCATTTACATAAAACTATGTATGAAGACTTTTCAAACGCAACGGTGTTATGGAAATAGTCAACGTTTGGTTTCTATATCGGTGTGGTTCCATAAATATGGCTGTTGGGGTCACAGATACGACACGTAGGTCATAGCTTCTGTTGCCTGTCACTTATTTCATGCACTTCGGTTACAGGTGATATTGTCTATCTCTATCTTACTCCTATAATTTGTAAGAGATAGATCAATCTGTTTGTCTTCCCTATTGAGGACGTTTGCAAGTTGCCCTCGTATTGACGCGTAATTTCTACAATTTGAGATTGATCACAGATGTACTACTCTTGAGGTCGCCGCCTCCGGCTGATTATTCATGTAGCATAATTTACTTTGCAAATAATAATAATAACACGATCGAACGATAAACCAAATAGATAAAAAAACATTTGGTAGTCTTTAGTCTAGATTCCCTTCTCAGTATTGAAGTCTTACACTGCCTATGAATACAATGCTATCATTCTAAGAAATTTCCAATTAATTTACAGAACCGTTAAACATTATCTGGCTATCTAAATAACCGTTATCTACTAGGTATGTACCTACTTTATGCAGCGGTAGTAATTGTGGATATCGATAGATATGGAACGGTGCATTGTTTACTCACTTTCACGTGACCCGGGACAACACTAGGAAAGTGGTCCCTTCTAAATGGTCATCGCCCACAAGTCGTTACTCTTATTATAAGATAACTGCCCTGCTCCCGGCAATTGGATTGAATTAGAATAGCTACCGACAGAGATGGCACAGACGCTATATATTTTTTTCTTTTTTCTATCTTGCAAACGAGCAGACAGCAGTAACAAGTAGCCGCTGCCGCCCATGGACATCTGTAACCGACTCCTGACAGGGCTGTCGGGACTATACATACATATCGTCACGCCAGGTCCCTAACGAGATAGGCAGAAAGCAGCGAGAGCCAAATATATCTGTCCTTATAAACCTGCCCTGCTTCGTCTAAATTCATCACTCTCTTCATGCATGCACGCCGGTTTCGGAGGCTCTTGACTCCCCCATCAGCTGTCGGGACTGTTAGTGTGAATTCAGTTTCGTAGTATAAGGTGTTAATAAGAATCAGTTGGTGAGTAATCTTTAGTTTTACTTTACAGGAGGACTGCAGGAATCAGCGATGTATATTTGGTAGCATTATTTGATCAATGATCATCCGACATTGTTTTTCTAATAAATATAATTTGACTTATGAATGAATGAATTACGTTATTGTGTACAAAAAAAATTACCGCAGTCGGTCTGCTTGTATTTAAGAAAATATTAACCCCATGATTTAAACTTAGCTTACACATGACGTTTTGTTCAATATTACGTAACATTTTGGAACTCTACATTTAAATATGTATACAAAACAACGTAACATTTATGTTTTCTTTTGATTATGAACACAATTATTACTAACTTATAGTCTTCACATAACTAATATTAACGGAACTATAGTGTAATAGTAGAACAATGAAAGGAGTCTCTATAACTATCTGCTCTATACTGTAACAATTTAATACCTAAGGCCAAATACAACAAACAATCAAATCGCAGTTATTGACACAGAAGAGAATAGAAAATCGAACTGCAAATGAACCAATTTAATAGTTATCACAATTTTCTAGAGCTCAATTTTATAATTACCAACATAACGATCACGATAGAGTCAGCAAGAAAAATATTAGAAATTTAATTGTTTTAAACATTTCATTGTTTCAATATTGGAACCGCAACTTGTCTAATTAGTGCCAGAAGGTTGAAGCCATTTATTTGTTTATTGGCTGACACTTAAATCGATCAATTTCGTGTATTTGAATTCCTTAGAAACGAAAAAATCATTCGCAGGTTTTGTTCCGTAAAGTTACTCCGTAAAAAACAAAACCTTTGCTATTAATAGTAGTAGTCATTTTCAGTTTAACAGTAAGTTAAGTTTAGTTAATCATAATAATGATAACATCTTGTTAAACTGAAACACGGCTATTTGATATCAAATTATGCAGACTAATAATTGCTTAGCTATGGTTCTCTCACAAATAACTGTCCAGATTGGGAATCGAACCTATAACCCTCGACTCGGCACAGCTACCCGTTAAACCAATAGAGCAGTTACATATCGAAAAGCATTTTAATCGATAAAATGAGTTGTGAATCAAAATTGCGATTGCTTACTAAACCGAGGGCGAATCTAGTATGCGCGTACATAAATCTAAATTGTCTTTTGAAAGCTTTCAAATAACAGAGAGCCGTGCACAAAAACAATGGCGACCGATAATTCGTTTTCTAAATTATTAACGCGAAACTGTTTCCCGTTCGCCTTCAGAAGTTATCAAGGAATTATCTGCGCTTATCAATTCTCCTTGGAGCGAGCTGACGGGCGGAGTGTCGTGGGCGAGCCGATTGCGCTGACAACGCGGCTTGTCGAAATTATGGCGGCGGAATAAAGTAGCCGTTTTATGTAAAGGGCCTTTGCTTGTAACACCGTTTTATGTCTGTGAAGGTCCAGCGTTCGTATCTGTAGTTTGCATCTTATCAGTTCATGAACACTGCTATAGAGCAGAATCGACCTGGAATGTTCCTGGATTTTGGGAAAAAACGTTATACGTATCTGATCATCAAAATAATATCTTAGTGTTTATCTTTAACGACGTACAAAAGTTACATTAAATTTCATGGTAATACAACATTTGATTTGTAAGCTTAAGTAGACTGGAACTTATACAAAAATAAATTATTTTGTACAAATTATACCTTAATACTATCGTCGTCTACCTTTTTTTGTAACAATGAACAAAAATCTATCAAATACTAACATTACACGTGATCCCTTGCAATAATTTGCATTTCTGTTATCCATCTCTTTATTGCGACTGGTTTGGAGTTCGCGTGTCCCGCGGCGACTATAACCGCTACACGTACAGAATAGTCGCGTAAACTTCACGCAACACAGATTGTTCGAGCGCAGACTACATTACAAGTATTCGTATCATTATAATGACGCTTTAATCAAGTTTTTCTTTATAAAGAACATAAAAGATAATTTATATTACAAAATATGTGTCTTCATACAATTAATTAAAAATATATTTAAATTTTATTATTACATATTTCTCCTTAAAAGTATTACGTGGTCCTGCCTAAGAAAACTTGTCTTCCAGCTAAACAGACCACCCGGTTGCGACTATAAGCTGCTTTATGGCGACTGTACTCAGTGCGACTCGCATTATGGTAACACGATAAAAAAAAGCATTTCTGTTCACATATATTAGTATAAACTTCATGTAATTGACAATAGCTATTGTTTTGACTATCCACTTTTCCATTTACTACGCGAAATCAATAATTCAAGTCTAATTTCGTTTTGTAAGCTGTTGAGACAGTTTCTCAATCAATCTACTGACCTCAAATTAATAACCATTTTTGATGTATAAAATTGAGCAGGATTCTGTCAATGGCTTAGATATCAATATCAAAAATGTGTTTACAAAATATTAAGACGAATAAGTTGTTACTATGTAAAGTGTTACAATGTTGAATACTTTTTGTTGAGTATAATTTATTTTTACCCGACTGTAAGGAGAAGGTTATTTCATTTCATTTAGTCGCAGCAAAGATGATATCGAATATCTACAATCTGAACATAAGACATTATATTTATTATTTTAATCAATGGATATTAGTTATAGCTACAGGCAAAACAGTTAGTTGCATCGATTCCTTAGCGTTACATAATCGGTCGATTAACTCTTTTGATATTGTACTGAACGAGCTAAATAAGTCATTTTCTTTTTGATAATAGAAAACACTTTTTAATTACGCAAAAAAATGTTCCACGTAGAAATCGAATCCAGAATCCCTCATCAGCAGCCAGGGTCGCCAACCACTGGTCGATCAAGTCTTTGTTTGCTTCGTTTACACAGTTATAAACAAGTTCAACATGTTTTCTCGTACATTGTGAAGCTAATTAACACGTGTTAAAAATATTTCGCATCGTTTGGATAGAGATCTCTGACTGTCTTATATTGACCTCTGAAACTAATGAGTGGTGTTGAGTAATGTTGAGTAAACTAATGAGTGCGACCGGACGAGGCTTAACGATGCCCTAACAGGCGCGACAGGGGCCCCGCTGTACACGGGATAAATACCATTGTTACCACAACACTGTCACACCATGAATGGCACACTGTACCCATATTTATTCAAAACGGATAACTTTAACGAAAAAGGGTTGTACACCTATTTTTATACTAGCTGTGCGGCACAGCTTCGCCCGCGTGGAAATCAATATTTTCCCGTTTTTGCAACATTTGTCATTGCTGCTCCACTTCTATTAGTTATAGCGTGATGTTACATAGCCTATAGCCTTTCTCAATAAATGGACTATTCCAAAAAAAATATTTTTTTAATTCGAAGCAGTAGTTCCTGAGATTAGCGCGTTCAATGAAACAAACTTTCCAGCTTTCTTGTAATATTAAGTATAAATACATAATAAAGTCTAGATACATAATAAAGCTCAGACACAGAACACACAGATATGCTTGCTCATCACACAAATGTCTGTTCTGGGTGGGAATCGAACCCACGTCCTCCGGTTTTGCATTCAGGGTCTCTAAACACTCGACCATGAGGCCAGTCGATTCCGCAACAATCAGCGGAAGGCATATAACCTAGATAAATAAATTCCATTACTTGACCGTAGAGTCGCATCTGACCTAAGGTGAGGCTTCGATCTCATTTTAGATTGGCTGTAATGTAGATGTTCCTAGCCATAGTAACACGTTAGTTATATACGTTAGGGTCTTCCAAGCCCCTAAAGTATTAAACCGTATAATCTTCACATATAAATAAAATTGAGGTGTCTGTTTGTAACAAAATAAATAGCGTCTTAAGTGAATATAATTATTTGTATGCAACTAAAACTCAAAGTCTGTATCTATACTTTTACATATATAACCAGATCATTACTTCTGCTACTTTGCAGTGTATATCTAGCTAGAAAAATAGGTAGAGTGGCCTTGACAGCCTGACATCGAAGTTATTTGGAGCGCTATGTTCTATGTTCAAATTTTATAAATAAAAAGTTTATTGTCACAAGTTTTTTTTTAAATTACTATTCCTTCCTTACTTTGCAGCGCTATTTATAAAATCTCCCGAGTAACTTTCCAGGGACAGTTCACAGATATAGGCAGGTAGAAATGGAAATTTTTGTGTCTACCAATTTGTTTATACCGGGCCAAACTTCGAAACGGCTGTACAAATTTTGACGGATTTCCATTGCCACGTAGAGGACTTTCAAGGTAATGATGTAGGTCAAAATTGAAGAGAGAGGCGATCAATTACGTAATACAATATTTATGTCGTTTGTTGCTCAAAACGTGAGCGAAGTTGAAGATAATTGCTAGTGTATACCAAAACACAAGTTAAATATGTAATTGTTGTCTACAAGTTGGACCAAAAAAGTCCATGCCAAAGTTCTTTAATATCCCACATTACGCCAATCAATGTTATATTTAACGAACATGAAGAAAACGTCGGCAATTTACCAAAAAATGATCGCGATACTCACGAAATGTACTCGATCTTGAAACGTTATATTTAAATGATCGCAATGAGACACGATTTTAACAACTTTCCCGCTTATGTCCTTACAGGTAGAGGTGAAGCGAGGTGTCTTCGTGAAGTGAATGAACGCACCCGTAATTAGCGAAGCACAATGAGACCGGTTAAGTGGTAGCGGCCGCAGGCTAAAGGTTATCGATCTCGCTGATACAGTTTTCATGCCATTTCCTCTCTCATTAAGTTCTTAATTCATTCGATTGCTCGGAACCAGTTCTGTACTCTAATTTTCTCACGATAAAAGTTTTTTCTCTCTCGATCTGATTTTATCAATTTTGATCTTTAGCGTTTTCGGGTATCCTTGCACGGGTTTAATGGAAATTGTTTTCCGGTTTTAAACGGTCACCAAATTTAAATGAACCGAACTTATCGATTTTTGATTACATCCGCGATTATCTTAATCAGATTGCAAGATCTGTGGAGTTGTTAATCCGAAGCTGTATCCCGCTTACCATCAGGTGAGATTCGATTCTACCGAAACGCATATAAGTACATATATATTTGCATTCAGACAAACTGATGTTAAGGGGACTTCGTAGCAAATAAACTTACTTATAAATTTGTGTTTTGATTATCAAAATACTTGTTGAGTTCCATCACAGATGCACTATTATCGGATTGAGAAACAAACGCCTCGCGTCCTCTATTAGAATCGGATCACAATAGACTAAAGAATAAGCAGTAATAAGCACAGTGGATAATCTGCAATCCACCAAGGACAGAAGACTGGCACGTTTGTTGCAAACAAAAAAAAATCCTGTTCGAATCAAATTACAAATTTCGCTCATTAAATTATTATCGCTTTTTATATTTGGTTAATGCGAAGTCCAGCTACTGTCCGTTCTGGAAGTTGAAGTAATAACGAGAGCGTGTCGATGCTTATTGATAAAAACACGTATAAATATGACAGTGCAGTATATCGGCGGAGATAAAAGGGGCCTGCACTTACGCGGTCCCGTATTCACAATGCTTACCGGACGTCCACTTTGGAATAACCAAACTACATTGCCCCGTTTTGTAAATGAATATTGCAGAATATTTATATTTGTATGTGTTTTGAAAATTATAATAATATTCGCCACAAAGTAGCGAATTGCTCAGTCTGTTAACCTTGGAACGCATGGAGAATATTTATGTACTTTTCGTAGAAACAAAATAGTGAATATTATAAGCCGTAGTAACCGCGATGCATGTGGCTAGAATAGGTGAGAAGACTAAGAAGCTCGCCTGGGTCGTAGCTAGTAGAACATCTGCCACTTCCATGGCAGTCAGCGTGACTGTAACTATTGAAGATTATTGAATTCAAAACGTATATACATAGTATAACTGAATAGTATAGATTATTTAACGGTCAAACGACAACCGCTACGAAGCTACGAATTATACCTACCGTAGACGAACTGAT
This sequence comes from Aspitha aspitha aspitha, assembly GCA_018246895.1. Taxonomy (NCBI): domain Eukaryota; kingdom Metazoa; phylum Arthropoda; class Insecta; order Lepidoptera; family Hesperiidae; genus Aspitha; species Aspitha aspitha. The sequence goes on from DWGJ01001162.1 coordinate 19,000, forward strand.
TAGTAAGTACGAGTATAAGTAGACTGAATGCAATATTGTCTCGACGCATTCTTCTCACATGATTACTTAAATGATTAATTACATCTTCCTGTTTCTTATCTAAATATGAAACAGAAAAAAAAGATAATTGAATATCGATAGATATATATTCAAAATATTGACCCCAGGTCCGTACTATAAATACAAGGGCACCAATGGAATGTGTTATAGTTTAAATGAGGCTGCGCGGCAGCGGAACCGGTCCGCGCCCGCGCAACTTCGGGGAAAGGCCGCCATGATTTATAGCTAAAATTAAAACTCGCACGAGGACCAAGAAGGAAATGAGATCAGCCGAACTGACTGCTGCTACTGATAATATTGAAGTCGCTCGTAGTTCAACGAAATTATATCTACGTTTGTATCTTTCTGAATATGGATACGATTATAAATGACTGTTCTCGTTATTGGTATTATCAAGTGTCAACTTTCATAGTGAAATAAATCTCAGAGTATATATCTCTCAGTTTTGTCGATAAAAGTATATAATATGCGTTTAAGCTGTTGTGTATTTCATGCAGAAATAATATTCTGTATATTGAATTATTGAATTTAAGCTATAAATAATTAAAAATATGGGATAAAGGCCGATGACTTTGGATTACGATTTTAATTTTCTTAAACAACCAACTCGCATTACGTCCGAAGCCACACCATACACTTGACATCTGTCACCTTATTAATTAGGTTAGGTTTTTAATTACACTCTGCCATTGACTACATTCTGCCAATCTAAAGTTAACTAATAAAATTCCTACATAAATAACATTTCTGCCTTTACGGAATGTAAAAGCCTTATAATTTCACCCTAAAAGATTCTTCACATTCTTCAAAATTATAGAAAAAGTCAATTTTGGACCAAACCACGGAGCGTCCTGTTCGCATGATGTCGTTCTAAGTCGCAGAATTGAATGTTATCAATCTGTAGATATCTCAGAACATTATCGTCTGTGATTATATCCAAAGAAACGAGAAAGCGTCTACGCAACGAGTTGTTGAAAGATCGCCGAACGGGCCCGAGCTGGCACTGAGATTAGGTACATAATACATACAAATAAGTGCGTTTTGTTTTAGATGAAGTCGATAGCTACGAGTATGAGAACCGCTTATAGACTTCTAATTATAATGAGTCTGATGTTTTACTAATGTTTTTTTGTCTGTTGGGTAACATTCGGTAGCAAACCGTTGATGTAACCAAAGATGTACATACGTATATTACTTAGTAAATTCGTAGTATTCTACCCTTTTCTACATCATACTATCATACATACATTATATGTACTATCCTGGAATAGTCCCTGAGGGTCCACCCGGGTAGGGTCAACTGCCATTAATATAAACTGTTCCTTCGACTACCCACATAGAATAGATATAGTCGAAACAATGGACCACGTAGAAGTTAGTATCAAAACGGTGACACTGTATGGGCGCGTACGTCTTCACCCCGAAGCCCTAAACAATACGCTTTATCCAGCGAAAAGATAAGGCAGAAGTAAAGAATCGTCATATAATTTCTGAGGCCGTATTGTTCTTATTGGTCCATCAATCGCCGATATGGTATGCCCTATGTAGAGGAGGTATATATTGCGCGTCTAGATAAAATCGCGGCAGTCGCGGCGCGGCAACCGTGGCGTTATCTCGATCGGGGAGCTGGTAACTGCAGCCCGCGGGTCGTTCCATACAAATTGTATGGCATATCTACTGCTACTTTTGGGCATAGTTAACCTTATAGTTTTCTTGTACGATGTTCGTGGCCGCTAATGGGGCCGATTCATCGCGTCAATGGTGTGAGAACGGCCCGATAGTACGTTAGATACAATTCGCATTGTATCTCCATGCCATATTGGAACGGATCGATTCGTTCTGTCCTATCAGCGTTCATTGTCTCTCGCAGGACACATTTAATTGCTTCAGTCTAATGATAGCCGTGCTTTTATTGTTGCTGATGTTAATACTTTATTTAAACGAGTCTAAACTTTAAGTTGTTAATCGCATTAAAAGCATCTGCGTTTTCACTTCTCTAACAACCACATAATAGTTACATACATACTGACAGAATTACGCTTGAAGTTTAATATCATATGAAAGTATTTGATATTTTTAGGATTCAAAGTACAAAGCAGGTTGACTGTAACGCAGTTTTTCACGAGATTTATAAGCGATGGGTTATCTTTTTCACCGAGTAGGCGATCCGTTACTACGTTAGACTTGCTACGTAGCATTTCAACTCAACAAGCTTATAGCGTTGGGGACATTTGTAAACCGTGTACAATATGTACAATAGTTAGGAATTCATAATAACATATTAGTTTCTATGTAGAACATTTATTTCCATGTTTTTGATTGCCAAAATATTGATTCAACGCGACGGACACGTGCCAATTACCGGTAACGTTGTGGTTCCGCCGTCAGTCAGTCTTTGTTTGTTTGTCAGATTGCAATCTGTGCAACGAAATTTCGTTTGTTCGGTAATTCGATTGTGAATATAATCGGAGATCTAGATTTTGCAGGTAGCCATGCAACAGGTAGCGGTAAGTGGGTGAAAGATAGTGTGACCACGTCTGCAGTATTTATTTCTGCAAAATTTTTTATATAAACATATAATTTTTTTTTAAGTTATCGCACATTTGTTATGTCTATATTTGTTATAAATATACATTTTGACTGGCCTCTTGGTCGAGTGGTTAGAGACCCTGACTGCAAAACCGGAGGTCGTGGGTTCGATTCCCACTCAGG